>JARHVA010003616.1:1195000-1377500 GCA_037957365.1 Torreya grandis | reverse complement strand
AGGTTATACCTATATTGGCAAGTCTTGAAAATTTTGAAGAAATCCATTAGCACTCTATTAAGACAATATCATAAAGTCATATAGATATAAATATACATAAAAATATAATCCCTAGAGCCAAGTGTGAATATAAACATAGGTCAAAGTTACATGGTGCCAAGTGTCAAATCCTAAACATCACATTGCATTCTAGATTAATCATTATAATACACACAACCAATTAAGTGAGATAACTATGTGTTATTTGATAAATATTTATATTATTAAGACATAGACAATGCTTAATTACAATTAGGGAGTGGTTATGGCTATTCGAACCAAATTTATAATAATTTTTCAAATGTAATTTTATTTAAAAAAATTGATTAGGGTTTCAAAGCAAAGAGGAGGAAAATAAATCTTAGGTTGCACATTGTATACAAAATATTTTAAAACTTGATCATTTACTAATGATTTATGTCTTAAAAAAACCTATTATTTTTAATATATGTTAACGAACGTATTAAATAGTGCATCTATAAAGGGGTGGGAATATTGATGGTGCTTCAAAATATCCATTGTTGTTTATTTATTATACCCATATACACTACACTTGCCCCCAGTCTTAATAATTTAAAAAATCTTCCTCCTATAAACCCTAACTAAACCAAAACCTATTTTTATAACTATATCAGCCTAGGTTGATAAAATATATTTTGTATACCACCAAAATTAAGACAAAATTGGCTCAGGTTGATGTAGTCTAAAAGTCACAATGCACTCTTCACAACTAAGTCATCCTAGGGCGACCTAGTTTAAAGTTAAATAACAAGTTTTAAACTATGTCAAGGTGAGGTGATATTTAGGCTAAATTTATGGAAGAGGTTAAAATCATCTATAAATATAAATACAATTCCCATTCAAATCCAATAGAGATGAACATTCATATTTCATACTATTATTGCTCGTAATTCTTCTCAAGTTTACGTTTGAAGAAGTCATCGTTTAGATCTTGCCTTCGAGGGAAAACCTTATCTTGTGGAGTATTAGATGAAATATGAGGAATCATTTTAGCCTAGATATGGGTTAAACCATTTAAATATTTACAACCACAACAATATCTTTCAAATCAACATTGGACAAGGGAGAGATTGAGGCTCAATAGATTCTATTCAAGGTATCTATTTCTAACCTTGGCTCTTTCATTTGATAGATATATATTATGTAATTGATATTTTAAATGTATAAACCATTTTTTGAATCACCTATACACCTATAATAATGTTTCTATAGGGGTTTTCAAACTTTCCATTTCCCATTTTAGGTAACGTAGGCCCCCATTTGCCTACCATGGTTCCTTACCTTATGTTAGTTTAATCATCCCATTTGTTTGTGTTGTTAGCTTGTAAATTCTAGATTAGATTAAGATTAAAATATATATTTAGGGTTATTCCATTATATTTATTGAGTAGAGACTTTGGAACCCTATCCATTGATTTTTTATTATAAGTTCTCCTTTAGTTAGGTTTAACAGATCCATTTGGCCACGCCTCGATATAACTAAGTAGCAATGAGATATATTTGATTTCCCTTCTCTGATTCTATATATATTAAATATAATAATTTTTAGGTTAATACTATCTCATTGCATACATTCTAGTAAACCCAATTTAAACTAACCATTAATTTTTCTCCTTTAGCAAAATATATTGACGCAGGTCAATAATTTTTTTCTTTGTATTTTCAATAGGCTACATTGACACAGGTTAATCTAGTCTATCTTATGTATATTTTTATAAAAAAATTAATTATTTTAGGTTTATATCATTATAATTATCTAATTTTTCAATAGGATACATTGACTTAGGTCTATATAGTTTAAATTTATGTATTTTTTAGTCAAGCAACTATGTCAACCAAGCCCAATTTAATTTTATTTTTTAGTTTATTGTTTAGTATTTTATGTAAAATATATCTACTCAAGTCATTCTAGTCTAATTTATTTGTTTTATAAGAAACTACATCAACATATGTGGATATAACATTAATTTTGTGTTTTTTTAAGGCTACTTTGATGGAAGATGATCTAGTTTTCACACTCATATTTACATTAATTCTAGCTAGCCTACTATATTGGCCAAGGCTGATTTAGTTCTATATTCCAAGTTTGAGATGGATTATATACCAAATACTTCTCATTTAATCACTTATGAGCCTCTTCAGAGTATGTTTTTTGATTATTCCATGATGGGACCATATCCATTTAGTAAAAAAAATTATCCTTCGAGCATGCTCTCTTTTTAGATGTTAACCACAATAATTTGACCCATATTGATATATTATCTCATAGCTACTAATCATATTATTTCACCTAATATGAGATGTCCTACTTTTGATGTTGATTTATTACCTTTTCCTAAGCTTGATTCCTCATCGAGATGATGGAAAAATGAGCCATATTATCAATTCCATAAGATTGCTAGTCATTAGGCCAAATATTGTTGTGCATATTAGAGATTATTAACATAATAAAATATGTCATGTTCAAATCCTAACATAAATATTCAACTTCCATAATTAGTTATTCATAGACACATTTATTATTGTCATGGAATAAACATGCACACCTATTCTCATTGTCTATAACTTTAATAAGACATCGATGCACTTCATCTAGCAACCATATAATTTATTAATAATAATAATTTTCCTTCACCTAATATACCTCCATATTATATCCCTAAAAATGGGGATGTTTAATTATTTTGGCATCATTGTGCTACACATCACATAGATAGGTGTAGAGTAATGTAGAAACATTTCTATGATTTCCCATGGCCTACACTATCACCTTTTAGACAATGTAATCAAGGTAATTCATGGGTAAAATATTATCCTTCAACATAAACTACACCATTATAAATATATGAAGATATTATTCACATTTTAGTACCAGTTCCTTGCATTGATTACCCTTCACTAGAGGTGTTATATGGTCATCCTTATTCTAGCATACCTACATTATCCATAAATATTGTGTGTCATTAAGTCCTCAAATGAATATCTAAAAATATAAATTAGACTATTATTAAAGTCATATTTTAAATAAAAAAATATTTATTTGATGTTATTGATGATGTATTCCTTGAAATATATCAAGATCTATGAGCACATAGCTGTGATACATCATATTAGTATTCACATTTTAATATGAGTTATATTTAATATTTATATTTTTGGAATAAAAATTAATAAGATATGGGGGGTGACTAAGTCTTATAAAAATTACATATCAATTTCACTTAAGCACTTATGAACGATTCAATCAAGCACATATATCTAGAAAGGAAAAACACCAATCCACAAGATCATGAAACACAAGAACAAATAACATATGTGGTAAAACCTCAAGGGGAAGAAAACCCATTGATATCTTCAAATGGAATATATTATTATAAGACAAGCACCAAATTTAGTGAATAATTAACTTTTTTGGTTGAATATTTTGTCGATCAGCGTACTGATAAACAAAATAGGTCTAATCATCCAAAGTAGGAAGATTGATCATCCAAATGTGTAGGTTTACCACATGAAAAGGGGACTAATCTCTCCACTCATCAAGGGGAGATATATATATATATATATATATATATATAAATAGAAAATAATACTCAAAGGTAGAACAAACCATCCATCTCTCTATTTTCAGAGATGATGCGTGCAAATCAAAGGGGAAATCTCAAGGGAAATGACAGAAAGCACTCCTCTTTTTTCATAAGTACTATTCAACAAACCACAAGAATCCTTTTGGTTGTAATTACAAAATGTAACCAAGGAAGTAGTAACCAACAGATTGAGATGTACCACAAAGTCTCCACCTCAATTGTGCAAGAGTGAGATACGAAGGACAATGAGGTCACAAAGTCATCCCAAGGTCCTTTACATAAAAACAAAAATAAAACACACTAAAGGCAATTGTGGGGGCACAAAGTCTCTCCACAGTTGGCTTTAGGACACCTTCCTTACTACTTTTGCTAATTCTACTTATTGAATTAAAGGAACAAAAAATATATTAAGGAAAAAGACATAAGAACAGTTTCCCCAACAACAAAGATATCACAGCACAAAGTCTGAAAAGTTACTTGCTTTCTTATTCCAATAACAAAATATGATCAACAATCTGAGCTCAAAGTCTCAGTAATGCCTTTCAATTTAGGTAGAGTTTTGTTTCTAATAATCAGAGAGAGAGATCCAACAATGAAAGAGAGTCCCTTATATAGCCTCTTCAAGAAGGACTTGGGAATAGTAACACATCATGTTGCATTAAATTTTATTAGGAAGACATGCTAGATTTTAAGGGAATTTACCCATTTGCTTTTCTCAATGCAGAGAAATGGGTCACGCTATTAAAATTTTACATCTTTCAATATCCACCTAGTGGTCTACTTCTCAAAACATATCTGATGCACAAATGTTTCTAGTCGTTCCTGCTCTTTACTCTCATTTCAACGGTTCTTCCTTTTGGCCTTGGCCTTAAAGCCTTTGAATGCATTCAAGTCCACACTAAAACTTGCAAGGATCAATGGCTATTTCATTATTGTGACTTTGATGTCCGTAGGCACGTCACTTTCCTCAGCAATTCCTTTCGCTTTTTCATTTCATCTTTTCCAGAGGGGACCTGCCCTTCGGGGCCTTGAGAAACAATCTGCTTTAGGTCAGGAAGGGCCCCCCACAAGGGTATCTTCCCTTTGGTCAGTCTTCAGATGGCCTTCGGGCTTCTTTCTTCTAGTGGGATTTATCCTTTATTTCCTTCAGACAAAATGTCTGAAGGAATTCCTTCGGGCAATTTGTCCAAAGAAAATCTTCCTTGCCTTGTCTTTCCGCCAGGCTTTGCTTTGTTTTTTGGGAAAATTCCTTCAGAAAAATTGTCTGGAGGATTTCACTTTGTCCTTTACCTTGTTCATTTTTTTTAAGGAATTCACTTTGTCCTCTGTAAGGCATATTTGAGCTCCAAATTACCCTTTCATGTTTTTGTAACGATTAACTTCAGCTTCTGAGTGTCCTCTGAAAGGGCTATTCACCCCTTAGAAATTTACCTTAGTTAATTTTATGTGAATTTTGAATTGTGACATGTGGCAGCATCTGTTGTGTTCTATCAAGTTTTTGTTTCCTTCCTTAGTCACTTTTGCCAAAAATTCCCTCCACAAGGGCACTTGTGTCTTTGACGCATAGGGCACTCCTTTGAACTTGTCGCTTGACCCGACTGACTGAATCAACTTTGGTTCAATGGTTCAATGGTTCATTCCCTTGTTTCTATTGATCACTTGAACCAAGATTCTTTGAAACAAGCCTCGTTTAACCCGTTGAACCTTGAACCCATTGAACCTTTGAACCAAAGTGGTTCAATGGTTTAATGGTTCATTCCCTAAAAATGACTAAGTACTGGAAACTTGTTCTTTTGATTGAACCTGCCTGTAGAAGCCTTTGAACCTACTGAACCATTAGTCAGCCACTTCCTTGTTCTTTCTAAGCTCTTTGATCTTCATCGCACTAGTTGAACCTTTGAACCTGTCGCTTGAACTGACCGATTGAACCAAATTTGGTTCAAGGTTCAATGGTTCAATTGGTTCATTCTTTTTATTTGGCTAAGTCCTTTTGATCTTTTTTGAACCAAACATGTTGAACCATTTGGTCATTGAACCTGTTGAACCTTGAACCCATTGAACCTTTGAACCAAAGTGGTTCAATGGTTCAATGGTTCAATGGTTCAAGCCTTCTTCTCTTTGATAAGTGTTTTGAAGCCGTTAAACCTTGAAGCGGTTGAGCTTTGAACTTTAACAAATGCGCTTAACTCTTGCTACTGATGTTGAACCTTTGAACCCATTAAACCCGTTAAACTGAAATGGTTTAAAGTTCAACAGTTCAATGGTTTAATCCTTGCTTAGAAGCTCACTGATGAATTCTTTTGGTTGAACCTTGTTATTGAACCATCTTTAAAATTGTCTAAGTGTTGAGAGCTTGCTTTTTTGTTGCAAAGTCCGTAGAAATCAACCTATGAAGCCTGTAGAACTTGGCCTATAGAGTCCATAGATTTTCTTCCTATAGAGTCTATAGATTTTCTATCCTACAGAGTCCATAGATTTAAGCCTGCAGAGTCTGTATATTTAAGCCTACAAATTCCATAGATTTAAGCCTGCAGAGTCCGTAGATTTCTGAGAAGCTTGAAAAATGAGGAATTTGAATAATTAGAACTAATTTCAATAAGGGAAGAGACAATTTTGGTCTGAGGAACCAAAATAGTTCAAATATTATCTCAAAAAATGAGAAGTCTATTTTTGGGGACAACAGCTGGCTCCAGTTGAGGAACTTCTATCAATTATAAAAAAGAATTAAAGGGAGTAGAATCCAGAATCTCCAGTGTCTTCATGTGTACCATTGGGATATGAAGTCATGTTACCTAGAAATGGAAGGCATCAAAAATGGAAGCAAACAAAACAAAATGGAATTAAAAACTATATAAATATACATATGTACATAAGAAATGATTTGATACTTCAAGAGTTGAAGTGTTTCAAATGCTGCCCACTGTGAGGCAGAGAAACGAGTGTGCCATCTTGATATTTCAGTATAAAGTTGTTTTCATCATTGTGTTGATGAATTATAAATGGGCCTCTCCAAAGGGAGTCAAACTTTCCATGCATCCCTTTTAGTTCTCTCCTTTTGCCCCACAACAGGACTTGATCCCCAATCTAAAAATCATGATTTTTGGCCTTCTGGTCAAAGAATTTCTTTACCAGACTTTGATGAGCATCAATTCGGTCCACCACCATGGTTCTATGTTCATCTAGCTCAGTCAGGCACATGATTCTCTTATCAAGAGAGCTTTCATATGTCTGATCTTCAATTGCCTTTGCTAATTTCAAGGCTAAAAATTCTAAGGTGATTGGTATCTCAGCATTGATACCATAAAGAAGTTGAAAAGGAGACATACCAATTGCCCTCTTTTGTGTGATTCTGTCTACCCAGAGAAAATCAATCAATGCTTTATGCCATGTCTTTTGATTTTCATCTGCTAGCTTCTTGATGATAGTTACCAGGTTCTTATTGCTTGATTCAGCTTGTCCATTCCTTTGTGGAAAATAATCAAAAGAGTGAGAGAGTGTAATTTCATAATGGAAATAGAATTGTGTAATCTCTTGGGAGGTGAAATAAGTTGCATTATCAGTAACAATTTTGGTTGTAACTCCAAACCTGGAAATGATATTTTCCTTGAGGAAATTGCATACAACTTCTGAAGTAGCATGCTTAGTTGGGATTGCTTCTACCCACTTGGTGAAATAATCAGTTGTTGTAAGGACATAATCATGTCCAGCACTTGAAGATGGGTTTATAGTCCTAATAAAATCAATCTCCCATTACTATAATGATTCTTCTATGATAAATGGCTTGAGAGGCAAGGCAAGTAACTTTAGAGGCAAGGCAAGTATTCCTTTGTTGTATAGACAAAGAGAAACAAAGGAATACTTCATCTATGCTTCTCTTGTACAAGCTGTTGTCCCAAAGGACAAAATTGGCAACTTTCAAATTGATAGTACTCCTTTCTTTATAAGACAAATGAGAAGGACATTCACCATAAGTAAGGAAATGAACAATACCTAAATACCACTCATTGGTAGTGGAGACAAAAAGGACTATTGGTGTATCTTCCACTTTAGCTTCTTCATACTATGTATCTTCTGGCTTGTTGTCTGCAATTAATTAGCATAGGCCTTTTCCCCTGACCAAATATGTTGGCTTGATGTCTAGATCAAACTCTTGGATCTTTGCAATCTAATTGCCTCTTTTTGTGCTAAACTCCTGTTGAGTTAATATAGACTTGACTGTAGTGTCAGAAACTAAGGCAGTAGTATGTGAATTTAGAATATAGAAGTAGAAATGTTTGACTACTTTCACCACTACATAAGCATGCTTCTCTAAATTTAAATACTTCATCTCATGGGTTTTGAGAGGGTAGCTCATGAAAGAAATGGGAGATTCTATACCTTCCTTATCCTATTGAACAAGAATTGTTGAAATCGTGTGTTCAGAAGCATAATTGTATATGATGAAATTTTTATTGTAATCTAGACAAACCAAGGTAGGGGCGTGGGCAATGGCAGTCTTGATATCTTAAAATGCCGACTTGCCTTCTTTAGTCTAGGTGAAGGTGGTCTTCCCTTTCATCATGTTCACAATGTGTTTAGTCTTCTCAGCAAATTTGGGAATGAACCTCTGTAAGAAATTCACCTTTCTGAAGAAAGAGTGAACAACATTCTTACTTGTAGGCAAATTAAGCTCTTGATTAGACTTGACTCTGTCTGAGTCAATCTTTATGCCTTCTTTACACACAATGTGTTTGAGGAGTTTCCCCTCTATTACTCCAAAAATAGACTTCTTAGGGTTCAAGGAAATACCATTCTGATGGCAACACTCCAACACTTGTTGTAAGTGGCGTACATGATCAGATTTATGCTTTGAAAAGATAGTCAGGTCATCAAGGTATACCACTATGAATTTACCTGTCTCATCTTTGAAGGCTAGGTCTATTGCTCTCTGAAAGGTGGCACCAGCATTTATAAAGCCAAAAGGCATTCTTCTATATGCAAATGTACCCCAAGGTGTGGTGAATGTAGTCTTGTGTTGGTTTGCTTCACTAACTTCAACTTGATTATATCCTGAGAAGCCATCTAGCATTGATAACATCTCTGAACCTATCACTTTTTGAAGCACTTGGTCCATGATTGGCAAAGGGTAATTATCTTTCAAAGATGACTGATTGAGATTCCTGAAATCTACATAAATGCAAATTTCACCACTCTTCTTCCTTACAGGTGCTATGTTTGCAATCCATGTGGAATGATGGATTGGGAAGATTATCCTAGCATTTAACATTTTTTGTATCTCAGACAAAATGGTACCTGATATTTTTGGATTGTACTATCTAGATTTTTGCTTATAGGGCATTGAGTCAGCCTTGAGAAGAATGTCATGGCAGATTTCATCAGTTCTGAGAGACTTCAGGTCATCATAAGAATATGCTAAGACATCCATGTATTGACAGAGTAAAGTGGTGAACTTGAATCTTTATTCAGGGGTGCCACACTTACCAATGTTAACCATCTTGGGATTTTCTTTAGTACTCAGATTTACTTGATCGAATCCCTAAGAGAAGCTTGAATCTGTTTGCTATTGTTTGATGAATCTATCATGCTTGTCAAACAATTTCTCAAGAGAAACCAAGCCTTTGGGAATTTCATTTCTTTTTAGCTATAAGAATTCTTTATTTATATCTAAACTAAATTCAAAGGCTGATTCATACTTCTGAGATTCACTACCTTCAAAATGTAGTTGTTCAAAATTGTCTTTTCATTCCAGGAAGGCAATGATTTGATTATCATCATTGAATACTTGCCAATGATCAGCATTGTCAAGAACACTTAGTCTATAGACTAGCTCAATAGTATACTTGTCTTCTTTGAAATTTGAGTGAGGAACTAAGAGAGTTCTTGAAACAGCAAGTGCATCAACTCTATCATTAGATTCCCTGGGTATGGCATAAATGTTGAAAGCATCAAAGCTTTCAATTTGATCTCAAACTAGGTTTCGATAATGGTGCAATCTTTCATTCTTGGTTTGGTATAAGTTTCTCACTTGACAAACCACTAATTCAACATCCCCTTTAGCATGAAGAAACTCGATGCCTTTGTCTTGAGCAACCTTCAATCCAAGCAACAGAGATTTATATTTAGCTGTATTGTTAGTGTTGCTAAATTGTAATTTATAAGATGAAGGAAACATATCTCCTTGAAGAGATATCAACACAAACCTAGCTCCCAAACCAGTAGAGGAGTAGCTGCCATTGAATTCCAGAGTCCATACCTCATCAGATACTAATTTTTCTTTAGACTTTTCTTCGTTAGAGAGGGAGGATCCTTCTTCATTTGTATTGCAACCTACTAGTTCTTCTACTATTCTAGTTAATCTAATTTTTGGGTTGACACTTTCAATAATTTTATCAGATATTTCATGCACTTCGTCTGTAGATAGAAAGTAGTTACCCATACCTGAGAATTCAAAAAGAATTTGAGCTTCAGGGTCTGATGTTTGGGTGACCACATATTTTGCCTCCTTTTCAAGGAGCAATCTCTTCATTACACCTTTGACATGGATTCTTACCTTAAATAGGTCTATGCTTAGTTCTCCTCCCACATCCTTGTAAAAATTTTGTCCAAGTAAAATGCCATAGGATGCTGGGATGTCAGCCACCAAGATAGTCATCTTGATTCTCTTGTCTGGAAAGGCTACAAATACAAATTGGGCATCTTTAATTTGCCCCAGCAATGGTACTTGCTTATTTTCCATGGAGAAACATCTCCCAAATGTCTTGGTGAGTGTGAGGCCAAGAGATTCAGCTACTTTAGCAGGCATGACATTGTTAGATGTGCCTGAGTCTATAATACAATTAATTATCTTGTGACTGTTTATTAACAGGGAAACATAGAAAGATTCTATTTTCTCAGGAGAAACTGGAGGATTAATAACAAGATTATTCAGAATGGGCATGTTTTTTAGAGAATCAAAAGTTACCTTTTTAGCTTCTTGTCCTATAGGGATGGTTTGGTTCTTGACACATTGGACCAACTTATTCAATTGATCAGGATTGGACTATAAATATTCAAATTCAGACATTTGTATTTTTGTCTTTTTGACATGATCAATTATGTCAAATGGCTGAATTGGATTAGGAATAGAGGAAGGTATTTCAACCTTTTGGGTTTTTAGAGGGATAGAAAGAGAGCTGGTTTGAAAAATTGAAGTAGAAGGTGAAGGGGAAATTGATGTATTTACCTTTTGGGGGATCACCAGATCTTTTGACTAGAAAAGCAAAGTGGTTCCATGCTTAGCAATTTTAATTGTTGGTTGAGGTTGCTCCTCTATCTTCCCTTCATCAGCTTGCTAGAATGATTGGTTTTTAGACCTGGTAAACACTGCATATGATCCATCAAAAGCTTCTCCTTTACTTCTGGGTTCATCTTGGTAGTTCAAGAAACCAATGTGGGAGTCACCAACTGATTCTTATTGATTTTATATAAGGAGATCATTGCCATTTGATTGATTTAATTTAGACTGGAAAGATAACTCTGATTCTTCTTCAAGATATCCCATTGCTAAATTAGTTGGAGGAGCTTCCAGGGCAAGTTTCCCTTGTGGGGGAGGAAGACAATTTTGTTTCCCTTGATTCCTAGCAGCATTTCCATGATATGATTGATTTGGAAATGTCTTTCATAGCATATATCTGTATGGAGTAGAAGATATTCCTTGTGCCATTTACTTTTTGAGAGCAAGCAACTCATTTGCCAACTTCTGCACCATTGGATCTGTGGTGCCTGTAGATGAATATTCAAAAGATGATGAGGGTCTATTTTTATTTAGATCTCTTCTTATCTTCCCTGATAAGATGAGATCACCTTATACCTCAGTGGCCAAATATTGAGCTGCAACAAGATCTATTTGACTAGCACATCTCAAAAGAAAACTTAATTTAGGTAACTGAGAATTAATGAAGAAGCATTTGAGATTCTTAGTTGTAGGTCAAACAATTACAAGAATTTTATTCCTCAATTTGTCAAACTTGGATATGAAGTCCCTCATTGGTTCATGAGTTTCTTTCTTCATCTATGTAAGTTGAGCCAAAAGTGCATGTGCATCTTCTGCAGGTTTTAATCTAGCTTCAAACCTAGCTTTGAGGGTATTCCAATCAGTTATTGACTGAGCCTGTAGTTGATAAAACCAATCTATAGTAGCACCTTATAATGTTTCTAAAAATAGCATGACTGCTACATCTTCAAATTCTACTCCAATTATGCCACAGGCTATGCTTAAGACTGCAATGTGTTCATCAGGATGAACTTTCTCATCACCATAGAATTTGGATAAATTCTTCCTTGAACTACATGGAAGCTCATGTAGAGGTGGAGTAAGATTGAGAGGACCAAAAGAATTAACCCAAGGGCCTTGAGCTTCCATTATATGACTATTAAAAGGAGGAATAACAAATCTTAGAGAGGTAATTATTGGTAAAGCTTTATCAATAGCAGAACCAGATACTTCGTTTGACAATGGAGATCTGACTTTTATAGGAGGAAATCTCTTGGTTTGCTAGAGGTGAGATGGTGAAGGAAACAGATCAAAATTAATTTGTTGTACCAACTCGAATACAGGGTCAACAATACCTTTAGCCCTTTGGCTTCGTGTATACCTTGAATTTGCTAGATTGTGAAACAAAAATGGAAAAGAATTGACCTTGCTTTAGTTTGAAGCTTGAGGCTTTAAACTGTGCAATCTTTCTTAGTTAGTGTAGAGGTGAATGGTAATGCTATAATAATAATGGGTAAAACATATAAATGGAATGGATTCTATAATGGATAATAGTAGAAACTAATTCAATCTAAAACTTGAGGTTTCAAAATGCACATAACTATATCCCTAGTGGAGTCACCAAAAACTATTGGTTGAATATTTTGTCGATCAGCGTACTGATAAACAAAATAGGTCTGAATATCTAAAGTAGGAAGATTGGTTATCCAAATGTGTAGGTTTACCACATCAAAAGGGGACTAATCTCTCCTCTCATCAAGGGGAGGTTCCCTATAGATATGCTATATATATAAATAGAAAATAATACTCAAAGGTAGAACAAACCATCCATCTCTCTTTTTTTAGAGATGATGCATGCAAATCAAAGAGTAAATCTCAAGGGAAATGACAGAAAGCACTCCTCTTCTTTCAAAAGTACTATTCAACAAACCACAAGAATCCTTTTGGTAGTAATTTCAAAATGTAACCAAGGAAGTAGTAACCAGCAGATTGAGATGTAGCACAAAGTCTCCACCTCAATTGTGCAAGAGTGAGATACGAAGGACAATGAGGGCACAAAGTCATCCCAAGGTCCTTTACACAAAAATAAAAAGAAAACACACTAAAGGAAATTGTGGGGGCACAAAGTCTCTCCATAGTTGGCTTCAAGACACCTTCCTAACTACTTTCACTAATTTTGCTTATTGAATTAAAGGAATAGAAAATATATTAAGGAAAAAGACATAAGAACAATTTCCCCAACAACAAAGATATCACGGCACAAATTCTAAAAAGTCACTTGCTTTCTTATTCCAATAACAAAATATGAATAAAAATCTAAGCTCAAAGTCTTAGTAATGCCTTTCAATTTGGGCAGAGTTTTTTTTTTTGATAATCAGAGAGAGATCCAACAATAAAAGAGAGTCCCTTATATAGCCTCTTCAAGAAGGACTTGGGAATAGTAACACATCATGTTGCATTGAATTTTTTTAAGAAGACATGTTGGATTTTAGGGGCATTTACCCATTTTATTTTCTCAATGCAGAGAAATTGGTCACGCTATTAAAAGTTTGCATCTTTCAATATCCACCTGGCGGTCTACTTCTAGAAACATATCTGATGCACAAATGTTTCTAGTCATTCCTACTCTTTATGCTCCTTTCAACGGTTCTTCCTTTTGGCCTTGGCCTTAAAGCCTTTGAATGCATTCAGGTCTATGCTTAAACCTGCAAAGATCAATGGCTATTTCATTGTTGTGACTTTGACGTCTGCAAGCACGTCACTTTCCTCAGCAATTCCTTCGGCTTTGTCATTTGATCTTTCTCGGAGGGGACCTGCCCTTCGGGGTCTTGAAACATAGTATGCTTTGGGTTGGGAAGAGCCCCCTATAAAGGTATCTGCCCTTCAGGAGGTCTTCAGATGGCCTTCGAGCTTCTTTCTTCTGGTGGGCTTTATCCTTTATTTCCTTCGAACAAAATGTTCGAAGGAATTCCTTTGGGCAATTTGTCTGAAGAAAATCTTCCTTGCCTTGTCTTTCTATCGGGCTTTACTTTGTTTTTCAGATGAATTCCTTCAGACAAATTATCTAGAGGATTTCACTTTGTCCTTTGCCTTGTTCATTTTTTTGAAGGAATTCACTTTGTCCATCTTGCTGGGGGAACTTTTTTGAAGGAAATCCCTTTGCTCTTTTGGCCTTTGAATTGGTCCATTTGCCCCTTTTTTTCCCTCTGTAAGGGCTGTTTGAGCTCCAAATTAGTCTTTCAAGTTTTTGCAATGGTTCACTTCAGCTTTTGAGTTTCCTCTGAAAGGGCTATTTGCCTCTTGGAAATTTGCCTTAGTCGATTTTATGTGAATCTTGAATTGTGACATGTGGCAGCATCCACTGCATTCTATCAGGTTTTTGTTTCCTTCCTTAGTCACTTTTGCCAAAAATTCCCTCTACAAGGGTACTTGTGTCTTTGACACTTAGGGCACTCCTTTGAACTTGTCGCTTGAACCAACTGATTGAACCAACTTTGGTCTAATAGTTCAATGGTTCATTCCCTTGTTTCTATTGACCACTTGAACCAAGATTCTTTGAAACAAGCCTCGTTGAACCCGTCGAACCTTGAACCCATTGAACCTTTGAACCAAAGTGGTTTAATGGTTTAATGGTTCATTCCCTAAAAATGACTAAGTGTTGGAAACTTGTTCTTTTGATTGAACTTACCTGTAGAAGCCTTTGAACCTGTTAAACCATTAGTTCATCACTTCCTTGTTCTTTCTAAGCTCTTGGATCTTCATTGCACTGGTTGAACCTTTGAACCTGTCGCTTGAACCGACCGATTGAACCAACTTTGGTTCAAGGTTCAATGGTTCAATCGGTTCATTATTTTTATTTGGCTAAGTCCTTTTGATCTTTTTTGAACCAAATGTGTTAAACCATTTGGTCAGTGAACCTGTTGAACCTTGAACCCATTGAACCTTTGAACCAAAGTGGTTCAATGGTTCAATGTTTCAAGCCTTCTTATCTTTGATAATTGTTTTGACACCGTTGAACCTTGAAGCAGTTGAACTTTGAACCTTAACAAATGCTCTTAACTCTTGTTGTTGATGTTGAACCTTTGAACCCATTAAACCCATTAAACCAAAATGGTTCAGGGTTCAACGGTTCAATGGTTCAATGGTTCAATCCTTGCTTAGAAGTTAGTTTATGAATTATTTTGGTTGAAACTTGTTATTTAACCATCTTTGAAATCATCTAAGTGTTGAGAGCTTGCTTCTTTCCTATAAAGTCTGTAGAAATCAACTTGTGAAGCCTGTAGAACTTGTCCTACAGAGTCTGTAGATTTTCTTCTTGCAGAGTCCATAGATTTTATTTCTTGTAGAGTCTGTAGATTTAAGCCTACAGAGTCTTTATATTTAAGCCTACAGAGTCCATAGATTTAAGCCTGTAGAGTCCGTAGATTTTTGAGAAGCTTGAAAAATGAGGAATTTGAATACTCAAAACAAATTTTGAAAAGGGAAGAGATAATTTTGGTTTGAGGAACAAAAATAGTTCAAATTTTGTCTCAAAAAATGAGAAGTCTATTTTTGGGAACAAAAAACTTCCCATGGAGCACCAACCCCAACTAGCCAAACACCCACTTGACTAAACTCTAGAAAACTCCAACTTGCAAGGAGGCACTAACCCCCTAGAAGAATCAACACTAACTCAACCGCATAAATTATTTGATCACCTTCAAAACTCTTTGTTTCTAAATCAACTGATGATGACTACCCCTTCATCTCTTCACACTCTTAGCCCTCTCAAACTGCCTTCTAGGTCTCTTTGCTCAAATAGGTCTCACCAAGATTGATTAGGTCATATGACCTTGATCCTCATACATAAAAATTATGTGAAATATTCATAAAATATCTTATATTCTCTTTTTATGGTCTAAAATACCTCCTTTTACTTTTAAATATATTATCTTGTTTGCTTATACTTTACACACATCCATAGGCCTAAAACTACCTTATTTTTATATAAATCTCTTGTTCATATCTTTCTTGGTAAAAAAACACCCTTAACCTCTAATTTTAGACATGTAATATATCTTATTACATATCATATACATGGATAAAATGTTATTTTAGTCCATTTAGGTATGACCTACCTCAATTAGGCCTTATCTCATCTTTAGGTCTCATGGATACCTAATCACATTAGGTCTACTTAGAAAATGTTACACTTTACCTTAAAACACATTAAAACACCACAAATGGAAGGAACACATAATATTTCACTCAAATATCCCATAATGGGCTCATCTTAGGTCCATGACACCTTTTAGATCTAACCACCACTTGAAGCAATCCATTAGTACTATTCACAATTAGGCCTATGCATACTCACAAAGTCTGCCTTGAATTACTAAAGATAAAACACAATTTTTCCAAACCATGAAAAAAATAACATATATAGAAGCTACATGACCTTAGGTTCACCACCATGTGCTTTATTCTTCATAAATCAGGGAAAAAAGACTCAAACCCTTCTCTGTAAGTAGCCCACTTAGAACTGCCAACTAGCCTCAAAGCACAGTCATGAAACCTTGAAATTATGACACCTAAGGAATAAACTCAAAGACTTAAAATTAATTAAAATTATCATAAAAATACTTATAAACACATCAAATATAAATATCATAAGATATATTGGCAACTATTGGTCTTGCAGACCAATTTATTAACTTTCTCTCTCTTAGACCTCACTTTGCTAGAGAAGACATTTTGGATTCAATATTTAAACCTCTTATAATAAATTCCAAGATTATAAAAATAATGTATAAGACATTAAATTACCAAATATAAACACCATGTATATTATATTATTTCACTTAGTGCATAGAGCCATAAACTACTCATTGTAACTTGCTTACCTAGAACTGCTAGTTTGCCTTGAAGCACAGTCATGCTAATAATAACCTTCAACACATGTGTAGAAAATTTCATAGATTATTTATGAATATTTATTATATTATTATAAAATTATACCATTCTTATATATAAGGATGATATGGTAAAATGACAATATTGGTCATGTAGACTAATGTCATAGTCTTGTACCTTACTATCTCATCTAAACTAGACACATCAACTTATGAGCAGCATTTTCATCATATATAATGAACTCCAAAACTTATATCTAATATTAAAATGTCTTATAGTTATTTAAAAACATATCCATTAATTTTTCTTCATCCCTAATCCATGATAACACATCCCTAATCACCTTCTCACTTCTGCTTGAGTTTCTCACTATTTGCACCATTAGTCCTATTAGCAACTGGTCAACTTGGATGACCAGTTTAACATACCTAAGGGATAAAAAATACTTATAAACCAACATGGGAAAAAAATAAAAGTCTCAATCTTTGTCCTTCATTCATTTATGATCTTTGACCTAATCAACTCTCACTTCTATAACAAGTCCTTAAGAAATAAGGCCTTTCCTATAGGTTTGACTCACTCACTTGTCAAACCAATCACACATAGAGATTCCTTGGAGTTTTGAATACAAACTTAAATCACTAAACTATCCATAAAAATACATTATAAGCACTTTATAAAATATTCTTTCATATCAGGTTGTTATTAGGGTTTTAGAGAGGGTTAACACTATTTATGGTGTTAACAATTGTTCATAAAGGACTACCCATCATTTCCAAAAATAATTCCTAGAGCTCTTATCTAGAACCCTTCCCCATCTCTCCTCAATATATTAGGTTCCCATTCAAAGGTTACACAAGCCAATGAAAACTTTAAAGTCCTTCTCAGGTTGATAACCCTCTATTCTATGCACTTGAGAGACCTTCAAACTTTAACCTCAAACTTGGTCAACATACTTGTGAAAACCTATCATACCACTGATAATGCTCACATGATCATTATTATCTTGAAATATGAATCTCATACCTCATTTGGCCACCATTTCTCTCTTTTATTACTTAGTCCTTGACTTGCAAACCATGATAGGCCTTAAAACTAACCTTCAAGCCTCTTTTCATGAAATATCCACCTTACCTAAATTATCAAAAAATATATCACATGATCAAACAATGTAAAATATCATTCATATTCCTTGACAATAGATCATGATGCCTCATTAGACCAAGTAGAGTTTAGAGGTGGTCTAGTTGCATACTAAGTATGTAGGTCCTAACCCTTTAGGCTTACCATAAAACTATCCTAAGTGATTTAATACCTCTAATGCATTCTCAAGCAACCTCATATATCCTCTTATGCCTCTATGAATCCATCTTAGTAGGACACCATGATAAAACCTTTTGACTAGGTTATTACAATCTATGACCAGTGCCATGACCAGGCTTCTCAAACATTTGGAGCTTGACAATTGATCTTAAAACACTCTGATAATTATACACCTTGATCACATTCTTTAAATTCTCCTCAAATAATTTCATACTTTTTTAAATACCTCTTGATGCTCATCATGTACATGCTCATGATATGACTAATCTTGATATGACTAGACTTCTCAAGACACCTTGTACCCAAAGACTAGTATTCAAACATGCTTACATTGGTCTGAACCTTGACATCGACCTCAAAAGAATCATTAGGTTACCTTCAAATTATCTCTTTCCACATGGCTTCCTTGTCACATTAGGCACTGAAGCTCATGCCTCACAAAACACTCACCATGCATCTTCACCAAATGCACCTTGACATCAATGACATAAACCTTGAAATCAAATGACATCAACCATGACATCAATGACAACACTTCTAAACGTACATTTTACTATAGCATTTTTGATGCATTGATTATCTCTTGCTCTCATGATTCTTATGTTTAATTTTTGTAATAAACTTTATGCATTTATGATCTTTTGTATTATAAACATTATTTTGTAATTAATTCATTTGATAAATCAATCTCCAAACTTAACTCTTTGTTTATGGTCTTTTGTATTTGGGAACTATTTATTTTTTCCCTATTTTGGGATGATTTTTCCTTACATTCTTTCTTGTGTTAAGCTCATTTCAATGAATAATATAGTTATTTATGTGAGATGGCTATAATACCACACCAAAAACTATCTTATTTCCCTTGTGATCAGATACAAATCATTTTAATCATTATACCATTTATTACATAAATGGATATATTAATGATCCACATTTATCCCTTACCATTCTATCATACACATAGGCTAGTCTTGAAATTGCACACTTACTTATGGGAAGGTATAAGAATATTTCAAGATGATAGTATTTAAGTACTTCTCTCTTGTAACCAAAGTGTAATATTTCTTGTGTTTATCACTTATATCATTTATGATTGGTTTTCCAAATACATATGGAGAAAAAACAAAAAAATCCATAAAATTTAAAATCCAAATCATAAAAGACACAAAAGGAAATGATCAAAATGAAATTACAAATATAAAATCCAAAATCATACTCAAATATGTGATTCATTTTTAGCACATATCCTATTCTAGTTGAATCTCTAAATCCATAGTTTTCCTCATGATAGATCTGAGGTTCATTGGAGTGTGACAGGCTAGTAGACTATGATAGGGGGTCTCATTATACTATTTAGTGCCACCTACTTTATCACATAAGTACCTAATCTTCATAGTAGATCATTGACTCAATAAGGTGTCTTGAGAAATGGGGAACATGTTATTGGAAGATAGGCCCATTTTAATTTTTCCTACGTATATAACCTTTATGAGATGATATATGTATTTCATTTGTTGGACCAAGCTTTTACATATATTAGTTAGAGTATATTATGTCCTTGTTTCTCGAACAAGTTCTTAGTACTCACACATTAGCCTAGGGTGTCTCAATTATACCAAGGATTGTTACAATACCTATGTATTAATTTTTATTCACTCTTTTCATCACAATATCCCTAATATTCCTATTGATTAATATAATTTATTGGCTGATCATACCCTTGATCACAATTCCTATTTTCACACCTCATTGGTTTTCCTCTTGTGATTTACAATATAAGACCTCAGATAGGACTAGACCTTCCTAAAAAACTACCCATATCTCCCATAAAAATAGTCTGTGATATTTTGACTTATCCATAAATGACCATACTTTTCTACCTTATAAACTAACACAATCACTAATCGGCTTTTTAATTTTTACATATTTCTTGGTTTTTGCTCTTATATTGATATTTCTCTTATTTCACATTTCATTGTTTTTTCATTTTCTTTCTCACGTTTTCTTATACATTGGCAAAACATTGATTTTACATGTTTTTGACATTTATTTATCGATGTTGTATTTTAAATTTGGTTTCATATTTTTATTATTTTAATTATCATTATTTTTTTATAATACATTTGATTATATTTGTTAGAAAAAAATAACACATACATCATATATTTTATCATAGCACAAATAAATCAACAACAATGATAGAAATAAATTATATCCATAACATATATGAGGCACTCTCTCTCTCTCTCTCTCTCTCTCTCTCTCACACACACACACACACACACACACACATGATGACTCAAAGTTTGATATAAAATGATACAATCATAGTACAAAACACAACTCTAAGGATGAGGTCTATCATGAGGATATGCTAAATTAGCCATAGAGGCTTGTGACTACAAAATCTAAAAATTATTTTGTAGAGAATATGTCCATATAAAATCCCATCAACATGCCCTTGTAAATTGGCCACCTTAGCCTTGATTAATATTAATGCCTAGTTATAACCAAGTGGATATGTCTTTCTTTAGCCAATTACTACCACACTCACATCTCCCACTGAACAAATCCTAGTGGTACTACTACCTAAGACACATTTGATAGTATTTATAACTCTCACACTACCAAAATGACCAATCAAAACCAACTAGAATATTTAGGTGTTGAAGGTTCCACAATATCAACCATCTATTTAGTATCATGTTGTGGTAGCACGCCATCCAATATATCATGACGAGTTGTCTTTACCATAATATACCATCGGCTCTCCTTCACTGCATCACTTAAAAAATATAAACCCAAAATTACATTATATGTCACACATATATTTCCAAAATAATACTTTTATCTAAGAATGTTTCTCTATCTACATAATATAAAAATCATCATAATAAACCACATCTTACTCTCCAATTGTCACTAAATCTACTTAGCCACTAATCACATCTTGTTTACCATGGATATTTGGTGGTGATAAACCTATATACTATCCAAGATGAATCAAATGAGCATATCATGACTCATTATAAATTCTCTATAGAAATGACCAGTTTAACATAGGTTGTGTTTCTAGAACTACCTATGGTCGTGCCCCTAGTTGTATTGATGATGACTTTAGAACCAATCCATATCTCTTTGGTCATGGTCATGGATGTAATATCTTTTATTTTGGTATAGAAACTAATCCTATATCTTCTCATTGTCATTGATATCATCATTTAAAAACCCTCACTTGGTGAGGCCATATAATGGGTACCTATGCTAGTGTCTCTGCACCTCCCATACCATGTCGCTCCTTCACATGTCGGGCCCAAAATGTAGGAACCATTATAAGAGACAATGTGACAACCCAAAATATCTAGGTATATGAGGCATTAGATGTATCTCCACCCATATAGAATAACGTTTTGTGATCTTCTATCAATCTTATGCCTGAAAAGTACCTGGCCATGACTTTTAAGTATCCATTGTGTATTGATATGGCTAGTCAATAATATCACCCCATGTCACACTATGTAATGCTAGGACATGTGGTACAACATGCACCACATGGTCCTATGTCCACCTTCACACACATGGGATAACATTATGCACAACATGAAGTAGCGCTACTAGACTATACATAGGAAACCTTTCATAAATCCAACTAGTAAAAAGTACAATGGACACCTTAGTTTGTTAGCCCATGGATAATATTCTATAAAAATCATGCACTAACTACACCCAACTCATAGAACCTAAATCATATAATGTTTCCTGATCTAACATTAAGTGACATAAATCTCTAATATATAATCGGTCCTTCATGTCTAACTTGTGGCATATCAATCAAGTTGTCACAAGTTCAATAATGGAATTCCATATATCTAAAATGATAGAAACATACACATCAAAAAGATGAAACACTAACCCAGGATGGGCATACCTCTTCGATGTTATTTCCCACAATGTTAAGTTTCACCTATCATCATCCAAATATAGTGTAACACATAGCACTAGTGTGCTAATAATATATAATCCTAATAATGCATGCACATCCTCTAGGGTAATACTCACCTCAATGGTATCCCCACCCACCACTTATTGAAATGTATTATTTATTATCTTGCATGTTCTTAAGCACATGGTGACCAACTCAGAACTACATGGGATACATTGCATATCCATGAGCACAATAATACTAAGTGTAGTAATCTAAGGCTGATCCATGACAGATAATTTATCTAGTATATCTAGTATCCAAATCACATCCACTAGTCTCTAGTATTTGACACCTCTAAAAAATTCCAAAAAAATAGCACATATTTGATATCTATCCCAAAATTAACATAAATCATTCTTTAAGAATTGAAAAACAAATAAATAATCAAACTAGTTACTTCATCAGCCATGTAAAACACTACATCACCCTTCATCATCTTCCTAACTATATCAACCATGTACACAACTATACCATCCATCTATTACACTCAACACAATCAAATATGTAACTAGACTACATTGGCCTTGTCACAATTCAAATTATATTGATTTTTATATACTATATTGACCCTCTCTACAGATTACATTGACCAACATATACATTGTTGGCCATATTTCTAAATTATCAACCATAAACTACATTCTTAGCCACCCTAAATATAACTTTATCAACCATGATAAATGATATCGACTAGTTGAGTAAACCCTTCCATTTCAACTACATCAACATGGATGAAACTATATTATTTTTTATGATAATTTTTCACTAAATCACCATAAAAAGCCTTGACCTATTTTATGACATTTTATATCCTACCCATTTTTTCTTTAAAATTCTTACTCTATTACTACACATTTAGGGGAAAATTTTGCTACATGGATTTTCCCCAGTACATTCTTTTCCTCTTCTAGTACATTTTAATTCCAAAAGGTTACAAATTATTAATAAATACACCCCATACATGGACTATGCTAGGTATTGAAATCCTTCTTCTAACTCATCAACCTCCTCTATCTTGGGTCATCATATATCTCTACTAAATTAGGATACAAAGAGGTATGATGTCTAATAACAATAAATGTGCAAATGAATAGTAATAGATCCATTTTATAGTAAAATTTTAAAAATTATAACATTCAATTATTTATCGATAAATTTTATATTTTTATTATAAATTTATTTCTATAATTCCTTTTCACAAACCAAAATAATATTTATAATCTTGACCAAGTAGATATTTTTTAGTACTAACCCTATATTTTTGCAAAAAGTTCAATTTTTATCTTATTTTTCAAGTCCATCTCTTAATTTGCACAGTGAATACCTTTTTTCATCTTCTTCACATACAACTTATCTTCAACAAAAATAAGGTAAGTGAAGGTATGCATTTAAAAAATTATTTACATTCATTTATTTTATATTTTAATTTGTTAGCTTAGTTAGTATGCTGCTATTTTACTTCTCAAAGTACCATCCAATGTTACACTCTGGAAACACATGATAAGCTTTGAGAGGGGTAGATATATACACATAATATTTTTAAAATTTATCATTTAATGATGATTTATATTTTACAACAACCTATTGAGTTTCAATAACTATGAGTGTATGCCTTGAAGGGTATACTAGGAAAGTGGTGGGCATACCGATGGTGCTTCATGAGAGACATTTTTATTTATTTACCATACCCATATCCAATACACTTCCTCTAGACTTAATACGTAAATCAATATTCCTCCTAATATCCCTTAACTAAACCAAGACCTATATTTTTCAACTATATTGGCCCAGGTGATATAGTATATTCTGCATCTCACTAAAATTCAAACTAGATTGGCTTAGGTCATTATAGACTGAAAGTCATGGTGCAGGTTTTACAACTAAGTTGGCCTAGGGTGACCTAGTTCAAAGTTAAAAAATAACTTTAAAAATGTTTCAAGACTAGTTTATATTGTCTACTAAATTTTTTTAAGGGTTTAAGATCATTCATCACTATAAATACATGTCTCGTTTCAATTGAATAGAGAGGAAAATTCATATTTTTCTCTATTATTGCTCATAATTCTTCTTAAGTCTACAAGGTAGTTCATTACATATATTTTTCCTTGGAAGGAAAAATTGGTCTTGTGGAGTCTTGGATGTAATAGAAGGAGGCCTTTTAGCCTAAATATTGATTCAACCATTATGATCTTTATAATTACAACAATCTCTTGCATTTCACCATTTGCCAAGGGAGAGATTAAGTCTTGATAGATTCTATTCAAGGTAAATATTTCTAACCCTAACTCTTTTATTTAATAGATAAATATTGCTTAATTAAGATTTTGGATGTATAACTCCTTGTTTGGATTTAATTTATGCCTATACTTAGTGTGGCTATAGGATTTTTTAAAATTCTCATTTCTCACTTTAGGTAACCTAGGCCCCCACTTTCCTACCATGGTTACTTACCCCTTTTTTAATTTAATCACCCCCTTTGTTTATGTTGTTAGCTTGACAATACTATACTAGATTAACATTAAAATCCATAGTTAGGTTTATTTTATTATATTGATTGACTATAGGATTTGGATCCCTTTCCATTGACCTTTTGTTATAACTTATCCTCGAGTTAGGTTTAGTAGATCCATTTAGTCATGCCTCAATATAAATAAGTACTAACATGATCTATTTAATTTACCTTCTTTGATTCTATATCTATTAGATAGGATAAATTTTAGGTTAATCCTATCTCACTTCATACACACAGGGATGAAGGTGAGCACACACATGATATATATATATATATATATATATATATATATATATATATATATATATATATATATATATATAAGGTGTAGGAGATATGTTTTGAGGCATCAAAGACTTGTATAATAAATAGGGAAAACATCAAAAGAGCCTAGAAAATACTAGTCACTGCATTATTATAAGTTTTATCGATAATGTTCGTGTAGGGTTTTAACTCATGTTTCTTTCTTTGACCAATTACAGAGTCGACAAAGTGACTCTCAAGGAAAGTGATGAATATAAAAAGCAAAAAAATCAGAAATCAGCTAATTGCATCTCTCATTCTCTTGTGCCAATTCTAAATATAGTAAGTGCAATATCAATCTAATATTTTACATCCAAATTTATAATATTATTTCTTGATTTTACATAATCTAAATATTCATAATTTAATATTAATTAGATCACATGGATCACAAAATAAGTATAACATGCACATAAATTCTCACATACTTTCACTTTAAAATTGTAAAAAAAATAAAAGCATTTATATAATAAAAAAATAAAAAAATCTCTCTTTATTTTGGTCATATGATACATGCAGTATTATCTACCTATACTAGAAGGTTATAAATTCTATTTTTTCACATATGCTTCTTAGGGTATAATTTATGTGGATGATATTCATGATATAAGCTTACATATGGTTAGTGGATAAATAAGATGGGATGGAGGCATATTAACACAATCAAAATTTACATGGTGACATATTTCTAGCTTACTATTTTTTATATAGAGCTACTTCAAATAAATCATACATATTATATTATCATTTACATTTATAGTGTGTACATAGATTCTACATGTGGTTAGTACATGGGTGCTTATATCTTATACCTTGTGATCTATACTTACATGTCTTTCACCTTGGTACATATAATCATGATTGAAATTTTAGATGTGATTCACTACTATACCCACCATTTTTAGATGCACATCACCTACATTTGAGACATATTTTTCCTTGTTATTGGTGGAAGTGCACCCATACATATCATTAAGATTAATATACATATATATTATACATACATAACTTCTATTAGGACATATTTTTTGTCTCTTTCACCTTTGGGTGTGTTATTATATCTTTCCACCTTAGGGGTAATGTGATATTTTTTCACATGATATTACTTTTATCATTACATGAGCATATATATTTAAACAAATCTCCATGCCCACATGAGGCATGCATTACATTACCTATACTTGAGTATCATTGATCATATATCATGTTTTTGAGACACCTTACCTATGTGTCTTACATTAATACACTAATGGGTACTTATGTATTACACAAAATTTTCATTATGGCACATTATAATTTTTATACTTCATATGTAATCAATTATATCTTAAACATTATTTTACATTAATTGTACATTTCAAACATGGCCATTATACCTACATGGTCTTTATAAGTTTATCCATTTGACATATCTTGTGTATATGAGAACATCCTCACCATTAATATATTCACTTCATTTATAAGGTTCTTTGATCACATCTATATCTATATTTTCCCATGGGTGCATGATACCTACATTTATCTCTCCATGAGCCTTAAATTGACATATCTTTTCCCATTACACCCTTGTGTCTAGAATGCTTGCATTTATTATTTATATAGTTATGGTATGAAATAAAATATATATAGACACATGATTAATGATTCCACATGATACATATATGTATATATAATATTATCTTGAGAATTTATCGTTCTCATTGGAAAATGCATCCACCTTTGGATTTTACCATATAGTTATCTATAGTATATGATTCTCACATGTAAATTGGTCCATATCTATTACTATATCTACTATGGGGAAATTTTATTCCCTCTCTACATCATAATCGTCACTGAGAATGCATCACATATATTGAACCATACATGAGGACATCTTTATGTGACATTTATACTGACTAAAGTATATATTTGGCATCAGTCCTTACTTTATGTTATCATTCCTATGTGATACAACATTGATACTCACTAGAGTAGAATATTTTATGTCAATCCATGCATGATGTTATATTTTCTATGTCATATGAAACTTTTATAGAACACTTATACTCCTCAAATTTATATCATTGAGAATTATAATTATGTGACACAACACTTGAGGCATGATTAATTGCCTACAAGTAACTTAATATTGGACTTTGCATGTAATATTTTATATGATAATTAAATGTGTTTAATGAAAATTTAAAAATGGTATATGATATATAATATCTTATTAAAAATGGTGCTTGTGATTCTATTAGAATATTTGTGATTATAGGCACATTCTATTCAACCTCTCACCTAAAAAGGGTGGCATAAATAATAGCAGTTTCAATACTTTTATTCTAAGTAAAATTTTGGCATGATAAATATTTTTAGAGTAATTTCATATAGAAAGTCAAGTAGTTCACTCTCAAGAAAAAAAATATTGAATTCCCTAATTTAGAAGGACGAAGGTTCAAAAAAATCTCATAGAAGTGATGTTTATGTCTATAACTTATTAGAAAAGGTTTGAAATAGATGAATTGGAATATGAACATTATTTTTCACATTTTAGTAGCATGTGGTTTGATATATCTATATCAGGTGTATTTATTCCTATAATATTTCACTTTTAAAAATATGACTTTCAATTTCAAGTGTAAATTATTGTAATGAGCATATATGGCATTGATTACTCATTGGAAATTTTCCATTGTGGATAGATATCCTCAATTTTATGAAGAAATAAAAATTGTAGATAGATGGATGACATAAAATCCTCCTCCTCATCTCCCTATGTTAAGTCAAGTTATGAAATTCAATTATGTATCATTTTACATTGAAACACACATGAAAAACTCACACATGCACATCAAATTAGGTGCATTATGCACACATTTAATTTTCTTACAAGCCTTCATATTACAAAGTGGCCACCACCTTGAATTATGGAATTTTAATGTTTGTTTATATATTTTCTTCTTATTCGTAAGATCCCTAGTATTTTTTTCTTCTATTTGTCATTTTGTCATGTATCTTTCATACCCCTAATTTTTATCTCTCTCCTATTTATGTATGTGTTTTTTTCTTCCTTTAGGATAAGAATAGTGTTATACTGATTATCTCCTCTTTTTTATGGGCCCTTAGGTCTGTGATCATGTTTTATTAGTTTTTGGATGAATTTTTCAAAATTTTCCAATTTTTTTAAAGATTTTATGCATCAATATATGTTTAATTAAAATAATATATATACATTATGATATATCATTATCTCCAAATCATTAAGTATCCAAAAATAAACTAGAAGTATTTTTTAGGTTCCATACAAGTTTCTAATGTATTTATTCTTTTTTAAGTTGATGCACACTCTACATTGATTTATTTATACTCAAGGACTTGCATATTGTAAGAACATTGGCTTAGGTGAATGTGCATGTATTTGCATCTCATACTTATGGATATAAGGAAAAGCTTATTCTCTCAAATTATCCATTCAAACTACAAATGAACTATGAGGGGTATAATTCCAAAATGTGGGACTCCTAGTTGCAACCCCCCCTTGGTGGTTGCGTGACCCAAATACTTATTCCATTTTAATTTATTAAGTTAAATAGTTTAGTTAATTTATATTTAAAATCAAAAATTATATCATTCAAATAAAAATGAACTGTCATTCACAATGATAATGATTTTTTATTCACATAGTCAAACAAACACTTGAACATTTAAGTAAAGTTCATGAATAGTGTTAAAGTTACTTGATTTTTACTTAAGAATTTTTAAATACAATTAGAAGTTTTAAATAATATAAAAAATTAAATATATGTTTCTAAACACTTTTTTCAACTCATGTCTAAAGGTAAACTTTCTTTATTTATTACTTCAATTGTTTATTGTATTAGAGAATTAGTCCATCCAAATCTTGTAATCAATTAATACAAAAATTAAATGGATTATTTAAAACTAATATTTCATTATTATTTCAAAGATTAATTTTTTCAAAAACCTAAAAAAATAAAATATGTAATATTAAACTTTCTATCAATATTGTAAAATTCACTTTATGAACCTTCTGACATCTATTAAAGTTCTAGATCATGCTCTCTACCATACTCTATAATTTTAATTGGATGATAACAACAACAAAAAAAACAACAACAACAACAACAACAACAACAACAACAACAACAACAACAACAATAATAATAATAATAATAATAATAATAATAATAATAATAATAGAATAAGAAGAAGATAAAGTAAAATAAGTAGGTTTTATAAATATCCACAACCCAATTTTAAATATAATTAAAGTATAACAAAAAAATCCCCAAGAGATGAATAACATAGTACAATAGAGCAAAATCAACTAGCTAAAAACTAGTGTGAAAGACAAAATAGACAAAACAAAATAAATAAACTACTCAAGGAGGGTAGTTTCCTCTATGAGTGACTTAATATCCTCATTATCCTCTACCTTATCCATTGTCTTATTTTTTATTATCTTTGCTCGAGTCTTATTACTCAGTCATTATGTGGTATCCTTCGGCATACTCATTTTTAACTTTTTTTTAGGCCACTCCTTCTCTGATGAATTCTTGAGGAGGTTCACATTGAGGGGTTTGGAGGAAGGTTTTGGAGTGAGATGAACCTCCACCTTCCCAACATTCTATTTTTGGGGAGGAACCTCAGCCTTACTATGTTGTGCAAAAGCTTATAGCATTTTAGTGGCTTCCCTATTTATGGAGTTCCAATACTTGATTGGAATGGCTAGACCAAGTCCTAATTCATGAAGTTTATTATTAAAACCCTCGAATGGTCTTTTATTATTCATGATTGAATCAAACAAGGGATCCTTCCCTTTTTCAAAATATTCATTAACATCCCCTTCATAAAAAATAAAGGCTTTTGGTTTGTTTACTGTAATTTGAAGAGGGAGTTCCCCTATGATGTTCTTGAAATTGGGGATTGAAGGGGAAGGGATGGGAAGAAATTAGGGAGAGTCCATGGTTAGGTCTTCTTTAGGGGAGTCCTCCTCCATAGAAGACCTTCTTAGTGGGACTTTTTCCTATGCAAGGTCTCAATATGCTTGACAAGCAAGAAAATAAGGCCTTGGTGGATAATAGTGTTCACTTAATGTATTTAAAAAGTGAGGTTTATGATTTCTAGGGAATTTATAAAGTAGTAGGGAAAAATCATTTTAAAATCCAAAAAATTATTAAGAAGTATAAAGTGGTGCAAGAATATAAGAGTAAATTTACCTACCAAAGTAAAGTATTTCATGATTTCCAGGCACAGCTCCAACCAGTACCTTAATAGGTCCATTTTTAGAAATCCCTTTTTATCAGTTTTCAAAGTCTCATTTATCCTAAAAAATATTTGCATCAGCTTCATTTTATTTTATTGGTCCTTAAAATATTTATACCCCTCTCATGACATACTAATCATCTCCTTAGTGACATTGATTTTAATACCTCTTATCTCTATAGTTATTTTATTCCAAACTACAATGGAATCCTTAACAAGATATACTTCATGACCTATTATTCTCTACATTTAGTCCATTAGACCTTCCTTGTGTATTTTATGTAGAGGTTCCCTTTACAAATTTCAACTCCCAATGTTTTACCAATCTCTCGACGCACTAGACCCTTCTTATAGCCCTATTTTGACTATTTTCCTGATATCATGGAAAAATTAAAATGTTTCTTGAGAAATAAATTACTATTATGAGTACCCTTTATTAATAAAATTTTTTGGTTAAAATTTCAAGATCTAATTCCTTCAACATGTCCAATTTCTCTCTCTCTTAGGCCTATTATTTTAGGTCTCCTTAGCCCTTATTGTGACACAACCCTCAAAATATATACTATAAGATTAGTACACACTTTAAACCATTTAATTCACTTAGATAAAATTTAAAAGGTGTATAATACAAAATCTTAGGATATTTTGATGGTTTGAATGTGTTTTAGAACACAAACCCTAGTTTAGGGTTTTTTACAAACTAAGATAGGCTGAGAGCATGAGTTCTTCAACTAGGAATGTTTTAAGTGGTTTAAAACTTCCAAATTTGTTTTATATATATATATATACTCAATTATAAATCAATATGAGTCTTCAAACTATATCCTTACTATACTTTTCAACTCAAAACACTGATTGTGCATGCACAAATACTCTTATAGGGTTGTATTATATTCAAGGTCGACAAAAGGCCATGAAAAGGTAAAATATAGTTTAATAAACAACTTAAATTCACTCCAAACACTTAATAATAGGCCTTCAAACACGTGAACAAGCCCACTTCTCCTCAAGGAATGTGAATAAAGCAAACAATTTACACCAAAACAGACTGCTATAGGAAACTAAAGATGTTTTAAGTTATTATGTGATTGAGAGGACTCATCAATAATTATTATTCATTTTTAATAAACAACCACATGGCATTAATCATGGTAAAAATGAGACAAAACTTTCCATAGTCTTTCCTTTATTTATATCAACACATAGTTTGGAATATAACCAAAAAAAACTTACCAACAAGGATCTACCTATAAGTGAATTTGAAAAATAAGTGAAAATAATAATTTACCTTATAAAATAATAATATCAACATGTTAAACAAATTTCAAAAAAAAAAATTCTATCCACAATATTTCTTTGATCATCAAAGATAGACATTACAGTCGATTATCAAATAGTGCTCAAAATAAGGTCTGAAAGTCCCTTTCTTAAAACAAGGGCGCCTTTTTTTCTCCTTGATTTGAATTAACTATTCCAAGATCATACCATAACTGAATATACTTTGAAAATCCCTCATTTTAAATGAAGATAATTTTTTGCCTCCTTTTTTAAATGAGTTTGTCAAGTTAACTTGACCCTTAGGAAAAGGTGGTAGAGCACCAAAAGGGACTTTTGAGACATATGTCACCTTAGAACCTTGGAATAGATTTAATGGGTCTCTAAACACATTAAAAATATATATCAAATATTATACCAACATTTTTATACCCCTGCAAATCCTAACCAAACACTAGAAATTTAAATGTTTAAACTACAAGTTCTAGCAAGAAATTCAAATTTGAAAATTTGAACTAACTAGATGTATGTCTAAGTTATAAAAATGGAAAATAAGCATGATTGAGGAATTATAAGGCCATAAAAATCATTTATAAACCTAAATTAATGCAAAACAAACCAAAATTTTAAAATTTGCTCCCTTAGAATGATGTTCCTACATCATACTCCCAAGGAAGGAAAAGATAACTCATGGATTGTTGCCTATGAGTGTTTCTAGAGTAATCCCTCTCTTCAGTATCTCATGTTCAGTCATCCATATAGAATCCTCAACTATATGGTTATTTCTCTTTACTAGATACTTGAAATATTGCTTGTCTTTGGTTCTTGTAGTCACATGTTTATCTAATACATATTCCAGTTCCTCTATCTTGGCCTTAAGCAACTGTTATGTCTAGCTTGGGATTGATATAACATCCTCATTTTCTATATTATCTCCTTCATCTCATTATATATAAGGATACAAATATGAAACATTTAAAATATGTGAAATTCCAACTCCACTAGGTAACTCCAATTCATATGCATTATTGGCAAACTTCCTGAGAATCTTGTAAGGACATATCTTATTCATCTTTAGATTGTTATATTCACCCTTTGGGAACCTTTCCTTCCTTATATGATCCAAGACGAAGTCCCCACTTTACAATTTAATTTCTCTCCTACTCAAATCTTCTTACTTCTTGTAGTTGTCAACACTAGACTCCAAATGCTTTCTCACCTATTCATGCACCTCTTTCATTGATTTTGCAAACTCCTCACCTTTAGAAATTATCTTATCCATATGTTATATATATATATAACCTTAAATAAAAATCTTGGATGAATACCATAAACTACTTGGAATGGACTCTTTCCAATGCTCTTGTTGGTTGAATCATTGTAGGTAAATTCTGCTTGAGACAACACAAGATTCCACTGCTTGGGATGGTCCTTAGACAAACACCTCAAAAATTTCCCTAGGATTATATTTACCACCTCAATTTTCCCATCCATTTTAGGATGGTATGCTGAATTAAAACTCAAATTCATGCTTATCTTCTTCCACAATGTCCTCCAGAAGTGACCAAGAAATTTGGTGTTTCTATCAAAAATAATGTTCATGGGCAATCCATGAAGCCTAAAAACCTCCTTAAAGAACAAATTATACACATGTTTTATATTATTTTTAGTTAAACATGGTATATAATGTGCCATTTTATATAATCTATCAACAACTACAAAAATGGAATCAAAACCCCTTTGTGTTCTAGGCAATCCCATCATAAGATCCATACTGATAGATTCCCAAGGTCTATGTTGGATTGGTAGGGGCTGATACAAACCTAAATTAGTACTCTTAATTTTTTATAATTGACAAATTTTACAAGTTTTTACATACCTTCTCACTTCTTCTTGCATTCTAGGCCAAAAGTAGTGTCTAGTGAGCAACTCCAATGTCTTGTCAAGCCCAAAATGGCCTGCCATGCTTCCATAATGCTTCTCTTGGATCATATTTCCTCTTATTGAAATGTTTGGTAAAAAAAAATATACTCCATTAAAAAAATCCATCGTGAAGTATATAATCCAATTAAAGATCCTTATTTAGTGTACTTGGGTGCTTGCATGCATGGTATGCCTCCTTGAAGTCCTCATCATCCTCATACAAATCCTTGTGTTCCTTAATGCCAACACTCTCTAATTGAATTCCATGTACCAATAAGACCCTCCTGCTCAATGCATCTACCACTTTATTACTTTCTCCTTACTTGTTTTTTATGGTAAACGTAAATTTTTACATGTAATCCACCCACTTGACATGTCTGTGGTTCAAATTAGGCTAATTAGATATGAACTAAAGTGCATGGTTATCTATGTATATCATGAATTATTTGGGAAAAAGATAATACCTCCACTTCTTGAATGCTTGCACCATTGCATAAAAATTAAAGTCATAAGAATAATAACTCTTCTTATAATCATTCAAATTTTCACTAAAGTAGGTTATAAGCCTGCCCTTTTAGCTTAGGATAGAACCTATGTCTACACTACTTTATCACACTCTATCTGGAACACTTTTTTGAAGTCTGGCAATGCTAGTATGGGATGCTCTATGATCCTTTGCTTCAAGTATTGGAAAAAAAATCCCGCTCATTGCAAACAAATTTTTTCTTGTCCCCCTTGATAGTGTCAAAAATGGGAGCACATATTCCACTATAGTTTCTTATAAACTTCCTATAGAAAATTTCCAAACCTTGAAAACTTCTTACCTGTCCTACTATCCTAGGTGTTGGCCATTCCATTATTAACTTCACCTTATTATTATCTAGCTTCAACATGCCTTGTGAAATAACAAACCCAAGGTACAATAGCTCCCTTTTCATGAATTCACACTTCTTGAGGTTGATTAATAACCTCTCTTCTTACAGCCCTCTTATCACCAACACCAAATGATGAAGATGTTCCTCTTTGCTTTGGCTATAAATTAGTATATCATCCAAATAAACTATTATAAACTTTCCTATGAAATATTTCAAAAATTCATTCATTAACCTAATGAAATTACTAGGTGAATTAGGCAAACCAAATGGCATGAATAGCCATTCATACAAACCTTCATTCATTTTGAAAGTAGTCTTCTACTCACCACCTTGTCTAATCCTTATTTGGTAGTAGCCACTCTTGAGGTCTCTCTTTGGAAAATATCTTGTTCCACTCAAGAAATCCATCAAATCCTCCATCATAAGAAGTGGAAACCTATACCTTATAGTGATTTTATTGATGTCCCTATAATTAGTTCACATACTCCATTCACCTTCTTTTTGGGCACCAACACTATGGGTACTACACATGGGCTCAAGCTCTCTTTGATCAGCCCTTTGTCAATAAACTCCTGCACTTGCCTTTTGATCTCAACATTGTCTTATGGGGTCATTTTATATTTAGCCTTGTTTGGTAGACTTTATCTAGGTACAAAGTCTATGCGGTGTGTTATGCTCCTCCTTGGTGGGAATGTATTGGGTAGCTCATCAAAATCTATATCAACATACCTTTCCAATATTTCTCAAATCTCTAGGGGAAGATCATTGAGTATAGTGGATATCATAATAGTCCTAGGCTTAATGACCAAATTAAATCCTATCTCTTCTTCATGCATGACATTTAATCAATCCCTACCACTTACCATCATCATAGGTAAACCAACTTATTGTTCATTCTCTTCATCCTTCAAGGGATTCAAAGTGTAACTAACTCCATCCTTGGTCAAGTTGTACATATTCTTTATTACATAATGGGTAGTTTTTTTATCATATTTCCAAGGCCTTCCCAAAATCACATGACACATATCCATGGGGATAACATCAAAAATCACCCTATCCTTATATGTTCCAATTTGAAACTCTACCCAACTCTTCTCACTAATCAAGACTTGTTTTCCCTTATTCAACCATGACACCTTATATGGAGTGGGGTGAGGTGATTTCCTTATCCCAAGCTTGTTAACCATCTCTATTGAAATAATATTTTTCATACTTCCTAAATCAATGACCATCTTAAAACACTTACTTTGGCATTTTCATGATGTTCTAAATAGATTTTTCCTTTGTGGTGGTTCCTTCTCCTTGGGTGGCTTGATCAACACCCTCCTAATGAGCAATGATTCTCCCACTTTAGGCTCTACCATTTGTGATGGAGAGAAAGCACTCTCTTCATCTACTCCTTATGTAATCTGATTCTTCTTTCATTCCTTGGGCTTCTTACTAGCTAGTCCTCTGGACACTCCCAATGTTTATGACCAACATACTTGTTACACTTAAAACATTTACCTATAAATCCCTTAGATCCTCTACCCCTTGATGAATATCCACCTATATTTTAAGTTATCCTTCCTCTAAGTCCACCTCTTTATTGAGTGGATTGCCCTTGTGAGGTGTTTGATTCACTTTAAAGATTTCTTTATGAGGTATTTCTACCCCCTTGTTTTCCTATACCTCTAAAATTAATGCCCCTTCCTCTATTCTATTGATTGTGCCTCCTATTCAGCTTATCTTTAGCCTTGAGTGCAAATTGATAACACTCCTCTAGTGTTCTTGGGTTCAAAAGTGTTAACTCATCTTGAATATTTCATCTTAACTCATTCAAGTATATTTCAACCTTCTCTTTATCTATCTCAACATGACTAGACTTGATGTCCAACTTATAAAACTCCTATGTGTATGCCTTCACACTCATTTCCTTTTACTTCAAATTCTACAATCTTCTAAACAAATTTGTCTCATAATCACTTGTGAAGAACTTGGCTTTGAGATTAGAAACCATTATGTCCAAAGAAGTGATCTTATTCTTCCCCTTATTTCTTATCTCATCTTGTGTGAATTCTTACCATAATGAAGCATGTCCCTTCAACTTCTTTCTTGTAAATTTGACCTTCTTGTCATAAGGTACCTCCTTATACTCAAAGTATTTATCTAACTCATTCATCCAATCCATGAGTTCATCTCCATTAATACCTCCTACATATGTGGGTAATTACACATTTGGATTGGACCCCTAATTCATGATCACCTTCACAAGCTTCTCTACACCTTGATCTTTAGGCCCTTCAACTATCTCTTCTCCCTCTACCTCTTCTTGGTCTTGTGGCTCATCTTCCCTGTCACTCATGTCCCCTATTAGGATTCCTCTTAGTTGGTCTCTTTATATATAATCTATCCTTGTATCAAAACTGAGTCTCATGTCTCTCAACTCTACCAACACAACATCTTGGTTCCCTTTGTTCCTTGTTGCACCTCCTTTGTTTCTCCTAGGTGGCATTGTGAACCTTGGCAATTTGTCAAACAAGTATTAGTTTTTCTCTTTCCCTAAGAATATTATCTCTCCGACTTTTTATTAGGTATCCAAATTTGGCTCTAATACCAAAATGATGTAGAGGTTACCTTTGAAATGTTTCAACTCCCAATGTTTTACCAATCTCTCAATACACTAGACCCTTCTTGTAACCATGTTAATATCTATTTTCCTAATAGCAAAGAAAAAGTGCAATGAGTCTTGAGAAATCAATTACTATTATGAGTACCTTTTATTAATAAATAATTGTGGTTAAAATTTCAAGATCCAATTCCTTCAATAGGTCCACTTTCTCTCTCTTAGGCCTATTCTTTTAGGTCTCCTTGGCCCTTATTATGACACAATCCTGAAAATCCATACTATAAGATCAATACACACATAAAACCATTTTATTAATTTATACCACATTTAAAAGGCTTAGAATATAAAATTTTAGGATATTTGGATGGTTGGAATGTGTTATAGAACACAAAACCTAGTTTACGATTTTTACAAACTGAGACAGGCTGAGAGCATGAATTCTTCAAATGGGAATGTTTTAAGAGGTTTAAAACTTAAAAAATTTATTTATAGATATGTCTTATCGTTCTTCTCAATTATAAATCAATAGGAGTCTTCAAACTATATCCTTACTACACTTTTTAACTAAAAACACCACTGACTATGCATGCACATGCACTCTTATAGGTATGTATTATGTTCAAGGTTGATCAAAAGTGATGCAAAGGTAAAATATAATTTAATAAAAAAATTAAATTCATTCCAAACACTTAATAATAGTCCTTAAAACATGTGAACACCAATTATAAGTCCCATTCTCCTCAATAAATGTGAACAAAGTAAATAGTCTACACCAAAATAGACTGCTATAGGAAAGTGAAGATGTTTTAAATTATTACATGTTTGATAAGACTTATCATTAATTTTCATTTTTAATAAATTACCACATGACATTAATATTGGTAAACATGAGACAACACTTTCCACAGTCTTTCCTTTATTGATATTAACACATAATTTGGAATATAACCAAAAACACTTACCAACAAGGGTTTGCCTATAAGTGAATTTAAACAATAAGTGAAAAGACTGATTTCCATTACAAAATCATAATATCAACACATTAAATAAATATTCAATCCAAAATATTTCTTTGATCATCAAAGATAGACATTACAGTCTATTATCAAATAGGATTATGCTCAGAATAGGTTTTGAAAGTCCTTTTCTTGAAATAGGGGCACCTTTTTTTCTCCTTTATTAAAATTATATATTCTAAGAACATAACATAATTGAATATACTTATAAAATCCCTCATTTTAAATGAATATAACTATTTTTTATCCTTTCTTGAACGAGGTTGTCAAGTTAACTTGACCCTTAGGAAAAAGTGGCAAAGCACCAAAAGGGACTTTTGAGACATATGTCATGTTAGACCCTTGTAATAGATTTAATGGGTCTCTAAACACATTTAAAACATATACACAATCTTATAATAACATTTTTAGACCCCTGTAAATCCTAAACAAACACTATAAATTCAGATTTTTAAACTAAATGTTCTAGCAAGAAATTCAAATTTGAAAATTTGAACTAGCTAGATGCATGTCTAAGCTATCATAATGGAAACTAAGCATGATTGAGGCCTTCTAAGGCCATACAAAGAATTCTTAGACATAAATTAATGTAAAACAAGCCAAATTTACAAAATTTACTCCCTAAGAGTGATGTTCCTACATCGATAGCCTCTGCCATACCTTCTTATTAAATTAAACCTTTGAACATGAATTTAGCTCGAGTATGTCTCTAACCCCCTACCCCTCACCCCCCCCCCCCCTGATTTTATGTTTGGTCGAGAGAAAAGTGTTTTAATGGTGCCAAGGATCTACCTTTTCCTAGTTAAGCTTGTAGTTCATGACAAAAAAGGAAATAAAAGAAAAATCTTTCACCCAACTTGGAGGAATAAACTCCCATGCAGAGCTATAATGAATTAAGATGATATTTAGAACACGGTGAGATGGATGTGATTTTTGCATGTGTGACCACCACTGTTGCACCCTATGATATGATATATTCATTTTGAATTACCTTGATGACATGTAATGGGATGTGACTTCTATAATTTATTTTAAAATTGTAAAAAAACTCATTTTTGATTTATTAGATAAAATATCTAAAATATAATATTATGAAAATGTAACACTTAATTCTATGTTATACTATAATCAACATAAAATATTTCAATTTGAAGGTCAAATTGAAATATAAACACATCATTTTGAAACACAGTAGATGTTATATTAATTAGTATAATATCATTATAAATAAGTGAAGTAAAATGTAATATATGGGTATGTGAACAAAGTCGGGGATAATTTTATGGTCATTTACCTCAACATGTACACATTATGAACATAATATGCCTATGATATGTCCATAACACATATGCATTATTTTAAATCTAGCTTTGGCATATAAAGCCATAATGCAAACATGTTATAACACGTACCCATTTTTAACATTAAAAAAAACCTGAGCCCCCAAAATGCAAATCATCTAATTTTCACTTTATTTTTCTTGTCTCTCCCATCATGTGATTGAATTCTAATTTTAGAGAGCCCAAAATATTACTATATATTTGTTGGAAAGATTGAAAACCTCACCAAATCAATGTTTTTACCATGAAAAGAATGTATGTGATAAAAAAATTTAAACCTAATAACCCTAAATTTTTGTAATTTTTTGTTATTTACATTATTCAATTGGTAAATTTTTTGTTTTAAATTGTCAACTATAGTGCAAGAGACCACCATACTGACCTTCCTTTCAACCCTTTCCCCAACCCTCTTAACCTTATACCTAACCCTCATATCCCTAATACAATTTCACAAGATCCCTCAGGAAGTCAGGAGGGTTTAGCTACACACATAGTGGAAAATAAAATTGAAATTGAAAAAATAATTAGGATAATGAGGGACCCCACTTCCACCAACACCCACCACACCTATCTAGCCAATACCTTAGAGTTGATATTAGGTCAAGTTGACTCGATAATAAGTTAAATTTATAGATGTGCATCATATAATGATAGGTATGGATTACTATGTTGACAAATTATCAACACTTGAGGTGAAGAATAAAAAAATAAAAAAGATAAAAATATGTTCCTTATTCATTAACCCAACCATGAATGCACCATTTCAAGTAACTGCTAAATGCAATCCATTGATGCCAACATAATTTCATTAAAACCAATTTTGGGGACTAGTGGTGGATGGTGTTTGATTATTCACCATGTAAAAACCATGAGGTTTCATTATATTTTTGGAGAAAACTGTATGACGAGTTTATCCTCAATGAGATTCTGAACTATTTTGACTATAGTGAGTTTCAAGGCCAAGGGCAAGGCTCTACATAGGATCGACTAGGTGTATGTCATGCACCTAATCAGCCCACAAGGATTCTTACCCAAAATCCACTTAATTTTTATTTTACTTTTATGGTGAATGAGGTCTTGGATATTGATACTTTTCATGCGCTTAGTGTGTTTACTGATACACTCATTCAACATATGAGTAGGCTTTCAAAGATCAATGCTAGAGATACTCCACCTAATTTTCATACCCCAACCCAACCCCTATAGATATTTTGATTCTATATGTATTAGACCTTCAGATGAAGATAGTGGTTCTTTAAAGGGCTTAAATTATATATTCTTGAGTGATGAGTTTTGGAACAGATATTTCTTGGGCACGCTTTGGTCACTACACTCATGTAGGTATCTTTTATATAAATTTCATGTTAAATTTAAGTTATATTTGAAAATTTAAAATATAACAATTAATTTACACATAAATTAAATAATATACATGTTTTTTTTTTCTAGGTGGATACAATGCCTTCATTATCATAGTCCATAGATTCATTATTCGATCTTACTCATACTATGTTTACATTTACAGAGTTAGCTAAAGGGCCATCCACTACTACCTTTGTCTATGTTAGTACACCACTATTTATGTATATAGAGGCAAAATTTTGAATTAATATTATCATCTATATATTTATCTTATGCTTAAGTTAAATTTATCTATCAAGGATCTCAAAATTCAAGTACACTACTATTAAATACACTCTTGGCTTAATGAAGGAGATTTATTTTCCATATATCTTCAATAGTTTCTATTAAAATAAGACACATTATTTGATGATTTGATTATTGGAGTAGAAAATCCTCCATCACTGCTAGCTAAGATAGACATAGGCATTGCTTCTTCAATGTCAACTACATAGACACTCATAGAGGTACATATTGACTTGTAATTTTGAATTGTAAAAATGGATTTTTTTAAAATAATCTTACTACATGTACTTAAAAAAATATAGCTTATGTGAATGTATTGTGGATGTAGGGTTGTCAGATGACATCTGATAGCCCAATTCAAATGATAAATACTACACCTCCTTGTGTTTATTCCTCATTTCACATGCTTATTCATTCAGTTGAACCTATCACTAACCAGGTAAAGCATCGGAAGTAGTTTGAGCAGGACCATGAGCTTGCATTAAGTGCATGTTTAAATGATTTTTTATTCTAGTTTAAAATTAATTTTTTAACTTTATCTCATGTATAATATGTTAATTTTCTAATAATATTTGTATTTGAATAGGTTCAGCTGTAAGAGAGCTATCAATGTAGGATTTGCAATCAGAACTTAGAGCAATCCAAGGCATTTGAGGCATCTCCATCTACAAGAATATCATCCCAAGGAGATTCTTCTTTGAGGAAGGTGAAGAGTGGGAGGCTATTTGATAATTAGGATGTCTTAGATGATGTAAAAAATTTTATGCTTATATGTCAATGTATGTATTATTGGCATTGTATGTGTATATGACATTTACCCAGCATTTGATATTATGTTGTTAGATGATGGAATTTTTTATATGCCTATATGGTAATGTATGTATTATTGACATTGTATACCTATATGTTATTATGTGTAATGTATATATTAGTGACATTATATGGCATTCACTTTACATTCTATTATGTTTTTATTTTGTATGACTTGTATGATTATTATAAAACTATATAGATCCTACACTACACCATATGATGGATTATGGTTTTATATGAAGCATCAGTGGAAAGTTATATATTAAAACTAATTTATGATAAATGAGTTTTTTTTTACTTCCATTATAAACAATGAAGTGTAATGTTTAACCATTGATCCACATTTGATAATGAAACATTGTTTATACTGATATTACCATATAGTTCAATGTTTGACCATTGATATATAATATTTCTTTATCTAATTTCAAAGTACTTATACCCATTTATTCAAGCTATATATGTGATGTAGGAACATTAGATAAAAGATCCAAGTTTGTACATATTAATCAAAAGGACTGAAATAGGTCATATTTTAGTCAATAAGAAGCTATGTTATGCTTCAATCTAACATGTATGGTTATTTTTAAACAATGTATAGTCTTGTGAGGCCCTTAGATAAGTGTGAAATTCATAAGTTTGGTCATATAGGCATCATTTTGGTTTTCTTACCAAAATTATATATTTGAAAATTTAAATGTCTCATGTAAGCTTGTAAGGGTGAGGGCCACTTGTAAAAGTCATGAACCTTTTATTCATGACCCTAAAAGTATAATAACATGTTGTAAACATTCCTTAGTCTTTTATCCATTGTAATTATATTATAATGTCTATTTGGGAAAAAATATTGCATAGAGGGAGGTTAGTTAGGCATGAGGAGATAAGGCCTAAGCTTGTGGATATAATATTGTGATAACAAACAAGAATTCACAATGTTTACCTATATTGATATGGTAAAATAATTGAAATGAGGATCTCCAAAAGGAAATAAAGGAAGGCTAAAACATGTGTCAAGTCATATTGTACATATGTAGGAAGAGGTTGAAGGTCTATACCAAGGTGTAAGGTATGTAAATAAGGTATGTAAGTGTATTCTGATAAATATTTTCAATAAATAAAGTGTTTGTTGTTATGATATTTTATATGAGAACATAGAATTCTATGTTGTAGTACGACTATAACAGGGGAATATGAATAGGTTTTATAATGTATAAAGTCACTTAAACACTTGGAAAGTTAATATTTGATATAATATAATAATTTTGATGAATTATAATTAATTGTTCAATTTTAAGAAAGGAATTTCATTAAATTTTATCATCTCAAGTTTATAAAAAGGGACAGTCAGTAATAGTCAAGGAAAATTCTATTGTTCCACATATTTTTGTAAGAAAGGTTTTGTTTAGATGAATGAGAAAAGTGAAGAAAGGTGTATAGGAAGTGTTACAAGAGGTTTTGAGATTATAAAGTCTCTATACTTTAGAAATAATCTATTATATGCTCTCAGGTTCATGTTTGTGTGGTTAATCCAAAGCTTATTAGACTATACTAAAGAGGCATAATTCTAAACTTTTGTAAGATAATATTGTAAAGATTTTGAAGGATTAATCATGTAGGTATATTCCACTTACATAAATTATATGTAACTCCAATAAGAGTATTATTTTAAACAAAATAATAGTCTCATTAGTCTATAAGACCAATCTATGAAGTTAATACAAGATAAGTTAGACAGATATATTTCTAAGAGGGTTAACAGACCTAATTAAAGAAGGTATGTAATTAGTCTATCAAGGAATATTCAGATATTAATGATAAAATTTAAAATATATTAGTTTAATTAGATAGAGGTAAAGAGTATAATCTCATTGGTCTTGTAAGACAAATCTAAAGAGGGTAAGGTTATTGAGACATGGTTAGTGGGAACATACATAAAAGAGGTGATTACAAACCTATAGTTTAAAAGTTGAATTAGACATTAATGAAGGAAACTTATTTAGGGTTATTAGATCATGAATTTTTCATTAAAAATAACCTCAAATACATATTAAGGACAAATCTTAAGTACAAAAGTGGGTTGTAGGCCTAAATATCATGGGATAAGTAAATGGTATTAAACCATTTGTCATCAATAAGTATCTAATTTTTTAGCCCAAAATTTTTCACTAAAGTGAATTCTAACTCAATGAATTGAAAACCAATTTTTAATAATATATTACTTATTTTTGTCATTACACATTGTCATTTTAATATTGGAGTACAATTCTAATAGGTCTTTGTTATTAGACATATATGGCATGCAACTTCCTTTAATAAATGCAATTGGATAACTCCATTTCCAATACTTCATGGTTGAAAACTAGTGATAAAAACACATATTAAGGGGTTAAATACATCTAGGACCAATTTATTGGCATCCCATCATGCCCAATTGATAAACCCCTAGGATGACTTTCCTCTACTAAACAATGGCATGATAGTTGACTCCATAGTCAGGTATGAAATGCTTTCACTAATGGATAGATTCTTAGGATATAACCAAATTTGAATTACACTAGAAGACCAACATAACATAACATTCACCACTCTATGGGGAGCATTCTATTAACATATTATTCCATTTGGTCTCAAAAATGTTGGGGACACATATCAAAGAGCCATTACCATCATATTTCATGATATAATGTATGACATTGTTGAAGACTACGTCAATGACATACTAGGTAAGTTAAAGACTAGGGCCAACCATCCAATAACACTACAAAGAATATTTGAGAGAATGCATGAATATAAGGTCAGATTCAATCCTAAAAAGTATGTTTTCAAGGTTACTTCAAGAAAATTACTTGGCTTCATTATGTCTCATTGAGGCATTGAATTCAGTCCATCCAATGTATAAGCCATTACGCCACCCTTATTCAATGTGAAGTAGCTTCACAGTTTACAAGGAAAGATTTAGTCTATCAAAAACTTCATTTCTTAGTTGGCTAATAAATGTCATCCATTTATACACTTTTTGAAGAAGGGTGTCACATTTCATTAGGATGATGAATCCCAAAAATCCTTCCACCACCTCAAATACTATCTTGCCAATCCACCTATTTTGTTTCCTCCAATATCGAGAAAGTTGTTCTTGTTATATATATCTACCATGGATAAAACCCTAGGGGTAATTCTAGCTCAGCATGATGATAATGGAAAAGAACATTCTATGCACTACCTAAGTTGTACACTATTCACATATGGGCATAATTATATGCCCATTGAAAAATCCTATTAATTTATGGTCTTTTTAGCTTAAAAATTACAACATTAAATGTTAAATAAAAAAACCATGGTTATTTGCAAATTAGATACACTCAAGTATCTACTATCCAAAATAACTTTACAAGGATGATTACTCAAATAGATCATGTTTCTGAGTGATTTTGAGATAGAATACATCAAAAAAAAGGCCATAAAGGGATAATTTCTTGTAGATCAACTTGCTAAAGCACCCCTTACAGATATGAAACTACTAAAATTCCAATTCCTATATGAGTCCGTTATGACCATCATTGAAACACCTCTTGAGGAGTAACCTTGGAAGATATATTTTGATGGATTATTCACATCACATAGATTAGGGGCAATCCTTTTATTTATTACACCATAAATCAGCTTTTCTTATACTAACAACATGGTCAAATATGAATCACTCATTACTAGACTTTATCAAGTACTACAATGGAATATTCAACATCTTAAGGTTTATGGTGATTCTCAGTTAGTCATCAATTAGGTTACATACCAGTTTTAGACTAAGGATAATAAGTTGGTACCATACAAGGCCATGGTCAACACTCTCAAATAGTAGATTGCCAATGTAAAATTTGAACATATACCAAGGGTCAATAATAGAATAGAAAATGCCATGGCCACAATTAGATCTTTGATTCATCATACAAACATATTAAAACAATACCAATTCCTTGTTAAAACTTTGATAGTGCCAAGTCATGAACATTCAACCATCATAATGATCTGTGATATTGTTTGTCCCAGCTCTATATGGTATTAAAACCTTTATGCATACCTTCATGACCACATTATGCCACCTAACCTATGTTGTAAACAATTCAATGCCTTTATCCACCATGTATCATGATATACCTCTCTTGGAATAACCCTTTATAGATGTAAATTTGATGGAACTCTATTTTATTTAACTTTATCATAATCAAAATTAGCATTATGGGAAGTTCATGAAGGAGTATGTGGATCCCACACAAGTGATGACATCCTAGCCAAAAAACTCCTATTTACTGATTATTATTGGCCCACTATAGATGCAGATGTAGTGTATGTTAAAAGGTGTAATAAATGTCAATGACATGCCAATTTGATTCATGCCTTGTCCAATACTTTTAAACCAATGCTTATACCATGGGTTTTTTCTATACAGGGCCTCGATCTCATTAAGAAGATAAACCCCACCTCATTTGATGGCCATAAACACATCTTTACCCCTACTTACATGACTAAAAAACAAATTTACAAATTCATCTTTAACCATCTCATCTTCTATTATGGTATCCCATCCAAAATTATATTTGATAATGGTAGATCGATTAAGAATAAGGATGTCAAATTGATATGTGTCAAGTACAAAATTACTCAGCATTTTTCTATGACATATTACCCACAAGGTAACAGCTAAGCAAAAGTATCCAACAAAACCATTGTTAATATCCTTAAAAATATTTTAAATGATGTTATCCATGATTGGCACTTCCAAATATTCTATGCCCTCTAGGCATACTACACCAATTACTGTACCCCAATAGGAGCCACTGGTTTATGACATTGAGGCCATTCTTCCCATTGAGGTTGAGTTACCTTCTTTGTGAATCTCTTTGAAAAATGTCCTAGATGATAAATCTTATCAAGTAGCTCACCTATAAGAACTAGAGTTACTTGATGACAAATGCATGGCTATAGTCAATAAAGTTCAAGCATACTAAAACCAACTCCATGCCCACTATAACTAATGGGTCATACACAAATAATTTGAACTTGGTGATCTTTTTCTCATAGAAAACTAAAAGAAAACCATAGCTGAGAAGAAACACAAAGGCAAGATTAAACCCAACTGGATAGGCCCATTCATCATTATTGAAAACTATGGAAGTAGAGAATATAGGCTCACTATACTAGATGGGGATGAACTTGATGAGCCGATGAACACTATACACTTCAAACATTACTTCTTTTGAGATACCTAAAATATTGTCTATGAAGCTCATTTTTATTGTACCACAATATTGACATTCATCTTTGTACCATACCATTCTATTTTATGTCATTTTAATAGACCTTTCTTATCGATCAAGTTGTTTTTACCCTCCCTACCTAGCCCTTTAACCTTGGTTCCATTATATTAGTTTTGTGCCCACTTTTAGCATGAAGATTCAAATCATGTTTTTGTAGTTAATCCTATATTCTAGATAGAGGCCATATTTTAGAGTAGTATGACAATGGTTTGACAGTTACATCCTTTATTCCTTGTTTTATTCTATTTTCTTACTATTGATTATAACTACCTTTAGCTAAATCAGAGTGCCACCATCATGCTACTAATTATAATCTCCTATGGTAAAATTAGTATCATTGACCTATGTCATTGTTTCCTAATCATAACTACTTGTGGGAAAATTAGGAACAACATTGTTTATCATGCCTTGAAGTACCACTTTGCCATGCCTATGTTGTCTTATGTAATTTGCCTACTTTGCCTAGTTTATGAAGTTGCTATTACTTAGTCAGATTCCTCCATTTTAAGGTAGAACTATAGTGACTTTTGATCCCATCTTAGGATTATGTAGGTAGCACTTGATTCATGTTGAGGTTAGCTCAATCACCCTTTTCCACACTCTCACCATTTTGCAATAAATTTTAAGTTTGATCGCTCTTACCATTTTACGAGCTTGACCATTTAGTATCTCATCATTCTTGATTGAGTTGAGACACTCTGAAATTTACAAAAACATTTATTAAATGATCTAGAAAATGCCAAAAATATTCTCCATCAACCACTTCTTTGCTTTAAGGATTATGGGATCCCTCACTACTTCACAAGCATCCACTTATCACTTACTTTCCCCATCCTTATTAGCCTAACATCCCATGCTCTTGCCATTTTGTAAGCCCATTCCCATATTTACTATATCACACAATCATGTTTTCTTATCATAATTTTTTATTCTATCCCATTTCCTTGGAGAACTACATTTATCTTAAAGTTTATGTTGGATCTTGCATCCATGAAACTATGTAGGCAGCATCTACTTACCTAATGCATCTAGAGTCAACTCAGCCACCCTCTTCCTTTTCTTCTATTCCCCCATTTTTTTTGTTTGTTTTATTTCCTCATATACACTAGGGGAAATTTTCATCATCTTGTTTGTGTCATGTTGTTTTTCCTAAAATTGTGATTACCCATTATTTTTTTTATTTCATTTTATTCTCTTTGTTTATTTTCTATTTTTTCTTTAATTGGTGTTTTGTTTATTTGTTTTCTTATTTACCTATTTATTTACTTTCTTGTTGTTCCTTGATTTAGTATATGTGTATTCATTAGGTGATTCCTTGTATATTATTCTTGAATCCATACATATTTAGGCACAACATTGTCATCATGGTTTTTTTTATCATTAGTGCATTATTTTCACATATTTATTGGATCTTGTGTAAGTCCTTATGCATATTTCAATTAAATCATCATTGTGTTCTATCATGATGTCTACCATCACTTGCTACAACAAAAATCAGTTTGGGAAGTCTTAAAAGCATTTTGGCCACAATATATCTCCTTGGCACCTAAAAAATACCATATCTACCCAAATCATTCCACATATAGAGTAATTAAATCATGAAATAATTTTAATCCTTGCTAGTTAGGACAAGCATATCGATACTATCAGGTTGCTTAAATTCATCTTTCCCCTTTGTACCAATTTTCCATCATATTCCCATCATTCAGTCAATGATTCTAACTACCTTTGGGTAAATCATTGTATCTCATCCCACTTGTGCTACCAATGATTCCATCCTCCTTTAGGTAAATCATTATGAATTATCCCACCCACAAAGCCAGTTATTATCACCACATATGGGCAAATCAGGTGTTTATATCTATTGGAGGTTAATGATTATAACCACCTTTGGGAAAATCATTAACTTTCTTCTACCCAACTAGGGCACATTTTCATTATGATAATGTGTATAACAGCCTTTGGGAAAACTATTATCTCTATCCACCCAACAGGGGTTTTATCTTGCCAATGATTATAAATGTCTATGGATAAATCATTATTTTCACTTTTAATGATTATAATCACCTTTGGGAAATTAGTCTCTTGTTACCCTAAGCCATTTTTAATGATTATAACTACCTTCGAGAAAATTATTACCTTTTTATCCCACCTATGCCAATGATTATATCCACATGTGGGAGAAATCATATAGTTTGTTTGCCCAATGGGGGTAGCTCCATATGCCATTGATTATAACTACCTATGGGCAAATCAATATTTTCAACTCCATTTTACCTTTTAGTCCCATCATTTTTCCTTCTTTCAAGGGAATGATTTTTGACCCCTTTGATAATATCTCCCTTGAGTGGTATCTACAGTTCAACCATTGTCATTGAAGTCATAGGCATACATGACCTTTTTATTATTTGAGAAGATGTTACTATAATTATAGCTTACAATGCCTTCCCAAACAAGGATAAATTGTAGACACCTAAAAATAGCCACAACTAAATTTTAATTGGACTTTAGATTGATTCCTACCAACCATTGCAAATTAAGCCTAGGAATCATTGAACATCCCAAATTTTCTTATGCATCATTAATCAATGCTTTAAAATATGTTGAGGCATCCCTAATTGGTTTATTCTATCATATGCAATAATAACCTCTCATGAAGTCATCCCTAATTATCATGTAGCATAACATCAATTAATTTATCCTATGGACCTATTAAGTGGGGCATTTACACACTCAAATCAAATCTTGGAAATGATAAAAAGCTAATCATAATTAATTGACAAGCTAGACCAAATTAAATGCATAGTTGAATTATACATTTCAAATTAATGAAATTCTAAAAAAGGAAATTCAAATTTTCAAATATCCTAGCCTATCATCATTACCTTTATGAGTTGTCAAGCTCTTTGAAAATATCCTAAAATATCTGTTTTGGAGACCCATGCCTAGTAATTACAAATCATGATTACTTGACAACTATTAACTCTATTGGGGTTATATTTGACTCACTTAGGTTAGGTTTGAACCCATTTCAAGCCTTTACTCCACCTTAAATCACCTTGGTTGAGAGTTAAATCCATTTTCTATAAATGTAGTGCCATGTATCTTCATTTTTAAGCTCTCATAAGCCAAGGTTATAATGCAAATTTGTAGAGAGACATAAGCTATCTTTGGTGAAAATTTATCATGCTCAAATATCTTAAAAAATGTCTTAGATGTATTTTTGTAATGCTCAAACTACCTTACAAGTAATGTTATAATGATAAAATCTTAAGCCAAGCCACAACACAATCCATGGTGCCATGGGGAGAAGGAGTCAACAAGATTAATTTTCTAAAGACTACTTGATGCACAAGCTAAACAAGCCACTCAAAAAAACATTTAGAACTCATAAAGAAGGTAAGGGATTCGTTTTATTTTATTTTTTAGTTATGCTTCCATTTTTATTTGTTACTAATCTCTCCCCAAGTTATAGGATTGGAGTGTAAGTGTTAGTGTGTTTTTATTTGAGTTTCCTTACTTGAATTATCACTATACTAACCTCCCTTCTTGGATTCCTATGATCACAAATGCATCTAGGATAATTTATTAGTATTTATATCCTTCCATTTCATGGCCAAAGTTTCTAGTTTGGTGATATATACTCTATGAACAATTTTTAATATTGTTGATGCCTTCAAACTACTTGCACATTCCCAACACCTTAGTCTTCTCATCTATTTGCATTGTGCTGATGCTACTAAGTAATTTATGCAGGTTGGTAGAGAATGATCTTCCTTTTTATGTTGATTCTAATTTGGTTTAGAATGTGTGGACATGAAAGAAAAGGAAGGACCACTCTCACTGTGCTAAGGGTGAACACCATTGGTTTGTAGAACATTATTTCATTAGTTGTAGTGTTTTATCCTTGAGTAAGTGGTTTCAAGTAAGAGTAACACACTTTTTTTACATTCCTCATAGCATGGTTGATCTGATCCTCTATTAAAGGTTGCATTGAATAGATCTTCAAGATCCTCAAATACAAATAAGTGTAGATAGGCTCACATACCTAGTAGACAGAGACCTATAGGACTATGTAGGAGTGATTATACAAAGATATTGTTAATTTTGAAGCTTCAAAATACTCATAGGGTCTCAAGACGTCATCAAAAACCCTATAAAATCATTAAAAGACTCAATGTTAGTATGGACAAGCCTATAATGTAGTCAAATTATCCACACATTCATACCTTCTTATGACTGCCACCTATAGCCACCTGGAAATAAGCCTTCAACAATCATATTGATGAAGATTGAAGTTTTAAGGTTTTGATGAGGTTATCAAGGTAACAATAGTAAGAATAATCCATTTAAAGGATTAAATATTAGTTGTGAGAACAAATTTAACATACATAATCATTTATATTCATAGATTAGAGGAAATTTACAAATAAGATAACTTACCTTAATTTATCCAAAAAAGGTTTCTGCCCTATAAAGTGTCATCTATTAGTGGAGGTATATGAGGTCTAAACAAGTCTAATTACTTCATTCTTATAGAATTGATGGAGATGTAACTATTCAACATGAAATTACTTTGATAATTCAAGAGAAAAGGATGGTCAGTTTATATCACAACTCAGTCAAGTTTTCATTGGAGAGACTTAGTGAACTATAGTATTATTGAAACCAAAATGAACTTTTAATGCAACAGTGATAACTAATGTGTTGATGGTGAGAGATAATAACATATGAAAGCATGAATGTGCCTATATAGGTATGAGATACCCTTATTAACCTTATAAGGAATAATAGGGATGAAACACAATATTCATACATAAATGATAACATACAATAACCTTATGAATTCTGAATTGTCACATATAGTCTCACACAGTCATAAACTAGCCTAAGCATATAGAGAGTGCAGGTTTAAGAAAGTATGAAGAGATGTAGGATGGATGGATCATGTTTAAATGACTATAAAAATTTTAATGACACATTCCTAGGTGTTTTAAATAAGTAATAACCTTAACCTATAGTCATAACTCAAGGTTCTCAGGCCCAACCAAAATCTTGTGCATAGTCATTAGACCTAAAAGCTAATCTAGAGGATTTGAGGTGTTGAGAATTTTATAGATACATTTAAGGATTTAAACGTAGTATATAAATTCATCATGATCTAAAATAGACCTCCATGGTATTTTTTATCTATACCAATTGGGTATATATCCTTTATTTTTTATCAGACAGAGGGTACTCCATAGTCAATCCAACTTGCATGTTAAGTATATGAATGATGAAAAGATTCATGAGAGGATATTGAAACATTGTGGTAAGATGTATAGAATTTAATTGGATGTAAAAACATGTTTATGAACATATAAATTGATTTGAACCACTCAATGGTGATCATATGCATAGAAACACATTCTAGGTCTATTATGCCTAGAACTAAATATAAACCTTCAAGGTGCCTAATATCATCCATAAGGTCATATTATTTTTATAAACCATGTGATAGCCTTCAAGGGAGAGTATAAGGTTTATTTTACCTATTGGTTTTTATAATAAAACTCAAATTGGCCATTTTTCCTTAATTTTGTCTCAGACCTATTTAGAATGCATAGAAAGATCTCAAGAGCCATTTTATTTTGCTCATATTTATATAGAAAGTGTGCATGGTAAATCAAGAACTTATGGATATTTTAGTGGGCACCTTAAATTTATCTCAATGGGTTTTTTTCAAGGGTTGAACATCTAAGTTTTATGAATCAACATTAAGAAGCTAAGAGACCTAAAACCCTTGTATGAACTTGATGGAGAAAACATGAAGGAATATGCATTTGAATTGGAAAATTGTCATTGAAAGTGTTTTGGACATGTTTATAACTCTCTCATGATTCTTTTCATCCACTTTTTTTGTAACATCACTTGTAAGGTCAAGCCTAATTATCTATCTTTTTCAAGATTTGAGGTGTTTTATAGGTATAGAGGGAAACTAATAAATCAATGTCATTGTAATAGGTGTGTAGGCACTATTTATAAATCCCCATACTCATATCTCACCTCAGTAATGCATGAAATTATATTTAATTATCTATTTTTTATAAGCAGTCTTGAATGACACAATGAGAAGAAATGTGACTGTCAAAGTGTGATAGTGAGAAGTGTGATACTAAGTCTCTTGAGGTCTATTTGATAGACCAGAGGACAAAAATGTCTTGAATAGGTTTCTCACACCCCTATAACTAATATCAATGAGTAAATTCAAGTGACTTAAGTGAAAAGTGTGAATGTCTAGACCTAAAAGGCTAATGAGCAACTGTAGACAATGAATGATAAGTGATAAAGGGGAGTTCATCAGTTAGAGAGGTGTATATGCCTATCATATATTTTTTACAAATTTATAAGTTATATAACATGTTTCAAATAATTTTATATAAATTTCAAACAATCAAGTGAACTCCTCATCATCAAGGCATTTTCAAATAAAAACCATGGAGATCTCTATGCCAACTTTAGGAGAATGATGCATTTTTGTTGGACATTTTTCTAAGAGGCTTCCATGATAAATTTTCCATTTCATTCTCTTGAATTGTAACTAGTTTATAAGTCTTGAAAATTGGCCTTGTGACTATTTAAATTTACTTATTCTCTCTCCTCTCCTATTCTCTAATTATGCAAGCCATTTTGGCATTTGTATCTAATCCACAATTGATATGAAAAAGCCTTGCTGGATTGACATCTTATTTTGCCTATGAATAATTTTTTTTGAAGTTTATTTTATCTCTACAACTCTTGCATAAGTATTTCAATTAGTGTACTTGGATGACAAGTTATTAATGTCTTCTCCTTCCTTCCATTCTTCTCTTGTATGCATTATGTGAGTAGTAGCATCTCTTCTAACAGGTCTCATGATGTGTATGTGTTTGTTAAGTGTGTTTTGAAGTATGAGAGAGACTAGTAGTGTATATCAAACCTCATTTTCACACACCTCTAATTATTCATATAAATCATACTCCATGTATAAACACTTATGTTAGAAGAAAATTAAGTTGAGGCCATTTTTAGCAATCTTCTTTCTTAGTGCAGATGCAAGTGTGTTTTGTAGACTTATCTTTGGTGTATAACCTTCAATAGTTTATTTTTATTTATGTTTTATTTTTATATTTTCAACCCCTATATTTATTATCCTAGTGTAGTGTGTGATCCTAAAATATAGATCAAGGGAGCTAACTCTTACAAATCTAGAGATCTATCTCTTATAGTAGCTTGTCTATATGAGAGATAGTTCCATCTTACCCCAAATTTGAAAAGGTCTAATTAACTTATCTAGGGTGAAAATTTGGGATATAATAGGCACTAAGGGACCTTCAAAGAACCATTATTTTGGGACATGTAAATGGTTTCAAGCTTAAGACTTACCACTAATTATCTCTATTAATCTCATATTTAAAATTGAATGAATGTTGAGTAGTACCATGTAGTTAGTGTATTTTTTTTAATTTACTATATTAATGTATTTTTTTAGGTTGTATTGTAGATGTGGATAGTGTGATCCATATATCATAGATTATAAGATCATATTTTAAAATTTTAAAATCATATAGTATCAAAGGAAATTATCAAAATTATGAATGGAAAATATGAAGTTAAATCAATATAGGGTAAACATAGGATCAAACAATTAAGTCTGAGAATGAAGTGGTGAGAAAATGCGTATAGAAGATAGGTAGCCAACAACCATTCACAAAGTAATTAATGATGAGTAACTTAAATATTTCATCTTTCTCAAAGTAAATCAGAATTTTAAAATTAGGTTATCTAAATAAAGGAAATGTGTATAATAAGAAAGGTGGCATGTCACATCTAATAAAGCCATAAGCTAAAGTAATGAATCTACTCAAAAAAGTACAAATATCACATCAAAAACAATTGATTGTTGGAAAATTTAATTCTTAAGCGGTGAATTTTATGGACCCTTGACATGTTTAGGCTAAATAAATAATAATTTATTATTATTATTTATTAACACAAGATGAAAACTTCATGTAAATAAAAATAATAAAATATATTTATTTTATTACCATTATTTGGTTCGATGGGGAGAGGTTGGACTAGTTGGTTACAGTGGTCCACCTCTACACCCAAATATAAAAAAGGGTTTTAACCCTTTGGTAAATTACTCACCATTATGTGATAATTGGTTATTGTGACATTGTAATATTTACATGTGTCAAATATCATTGTGAAGGTTATGTGAAGATTGTTCAAAGGAGAAATTAGAAGAGAAAGGATTATGTATTGAGTGAATTTTTCTCAAATATATTAAATATATAAAACCATATTTTTTTACCTCACTGAGATTTTCTATGTTAAACCTATATGTCAACCTTAATCTATGTTAGTATTTGATTCCAACTATGTTTTTAGATCCTTTGTATGTGTATGTATTACTTCATGTATTTTATCATGGTAGCAAAGCTTTATTGAAGTGGTGGTTGAGAGGTAAGAAATTTAAATTATATCATGTGATATGAAAACCTCTAAACAAAGCTTATTTCCTCCTAAAACTCATTTGTATGCCTTGAGAGGATTTTGAAACTTCATTCTCCATACAAATTTTGTTTTATGCATTCATCTTATCTATGGAAGCACTATAGAGGTAGATATGAGCAATCAAAATCCTATTTCAAGCATCAACATAGCCAAAAATTAATAAAATCATGTTTTTATGGCCTTGTACAACTTCCTTAGGTTGAATTTCATTCAAAAAATAATGTTTTTGGTTTTGCAGACTAGTTTTGTTGTTTAAAGGGTAAATCATCATTATTTACCTTTCTTAACACCACTATAGAGCATGTTAACCATCTGGTTCAAATTTATGGTATTTGTATCTTCACTTGAGGCACCATTTAAATATAATTAATATAAAAATATCAATTTTTATCATTTAAAATCAATTTTGGTTATTCTATGTTCTTAGTTTGTACATTACAAGGTGATTTGGAGTTTTACATATCCTGATTTGGCCTCTTATAGCTTGTATAATCTCCCCTATTGCATTCATGTGCCATGCTTGCTATATGGAACTTCCAAGGTTATTATATAGTTTTATTTATGTATTTATTTAATAAAACACAAAAATTCCATGCAACGTTGAAAATGCCCCACCTTTTATCTACCCTATTTTACCCAAACCAGTAAAAACTTTAAAATGTTTTATTAATTTATTTTTACATGCACATATTTATATAAAATAATAATAGTAATAATAATTAAATAAGTTTTAAAACTAAAATCTTTCATGTATTGTTTCAAAGATTTAGAGTAGAAGAGTTGGTAGTATTATTTTTGATAAAAACTTGTAAAAGGAGAGATCTAGTGTTTAAACCCATCCAACCCTTTTCTTTGTCAAACATATTAAAAATGATTTATTTTTCAAACTAATTAGTTATAAATTTCTTTTTGATTTACATGCCTTAACTCACATTTAAAACCCTTATCATTTTTTGACTATTTCGACATTTAACCTAAATGATCCCTTGTCGATCATGGTCATGTAACGAGTCGATTTCTATGTTTTTGCACACCCAAAATGCATTGGTGTGGTCCATTTTTTGATTTAAATATTTTTTATATTCTTTTCATCTATTTTATTGTAAAATTTATCTTACACCACTTGCGACTTTTGCTTTTGTTTATTTTCTTTTCATTTTTTTAATTGTTTTACTATCAAATAAGTGGATATTATTGTTTAAGCCCTATAATATTTGTTTTTATTTCAAAATAAAATATTAATTCATATTGAAATAGCACTTACTAAGCTTTTTAGTGTCATAGTTTCCACTTTAATTGGAAGTTATGACTCCTAAATTTGTGCTTGATAAATCTCAAATGTTAAATGGGTCTAACTATAATATCTAGAAAATTCACATTAAATCTAAGTTTATGAGTAAAAAATTATGGAATAATATGGTTGGGACATAAAAAACATCATTAGGATGACATATTACACTTGAGTTTACAAATGCATTTCGATGGAAATTAGAAGAAGCCATGTCGATTATGTTACAGAATGTTATGATGAATTCCTACTCCATATCAACAATCAGGTGTCTCCCAACAATGCCTCAAAAATCCTTGATTCTATGCATGATGGAACTTATCCTATAAGATTATTAAAAAATTTCTTTAATTACTAATTACACCTATGGAAGGTGCTGAAAATGTTATTAATTTTCTTCAAATTTTTAAAAATATCAAATATCAGTTATATGGATGCAATTTTAATCTAATTAAAGATCAATTATTTTATTTTATTATTCAATTTAATATTCATAAAAAAAATCACAATTTTATTTCAATTCTTAGTTCAAAATAATAAACAAAGAAAGATATCCTAACCTCACAATCCTTTCTACTTTTCTTATTCAAAAAGTGTAAGCAATGTCTAGTTTTGATTCTAAAGATAATGCCACTTAGGCACTTCTCACACTCAATTGTGTTTATAAAAAAAATAAAAACCAAAAGTCTAAATCTAATTTTAACAATAAAAAAAATGGGAATAAAAAATTTGGTAATAAGAATCATAAAGTCAAATTAGGTGGTAATTATAATATGTGTGGTAAATTTGGTCATAGAAGAAAAGATTGTTATAAAAACAAAAATATAGCTAATAATAAAACCTCTAAAAATAATAAAGGGAATACATGTAATAAGAATCATCAAAATAATCAAAACCATAATCAAAATAATAATCAGGAAAAAAATTCTAATGTTATTGCTTTATATGTTGCCTTATTTTACTCTAATGAAAATGAATAGATTTTAGATAGTGGTGAATCACATCATAGTAATTGTTTGTCTAATATTTAATTTGACACTAGAAATATATCTAAAAATATTTATTTTGGAGATAATTTATTTTTAGAATATTCTAAGAAAAGAAAAGCAAAATTTGTAAATGTTGTTATAGAATATGTTTTCTATGTTCCTAAACTTAATAAAAAATTGTTATCATGTTCTCAACTTACGAATGATAATTTAATTAAAAATTTGCTTAAGGATAAATGGTCTATTAAAAATCAACATGGTTCTTTGATTGTTGAAGGTATTCAATAGAATGGTTTATACATTTTTTTTTTCTTCTACATGTTGTATTTCATCACAAAATATGAATGAATCTCAATTATGGAATGAAATATTAGGACTTGTCAATTTTATATGTTTATATGATATGTCTTGACATAATCTTATTATTGGTATTTTTTTAATTTCTTATTAGCATGAAACTTGTGAGGGTTTCTTACATGGTAAGAAACACACTAAACCCTTTCAAAAGAATCACAATGCTAAATCCTCTCATCTTTTAAGAGTTTATTCATAATTATGTTACAAAACAACTAAAATTTGGATCTCTTAATGGTTCTTTGTATGATAAGTAAAAGGATAGTGTCTCAATTACAATGGTATTTGTTCGTAGTACTATTTAGTTTAATTCTCTAAAAATTCTAATTATGATTTTCTAGACATTATATTTTTTTTAAAATGATTACATTATGATTATTTTCAATTCATATGAGTTAGAATTGAAATATATTATATACACAACATCATTATTCATTTTACAAGATGATCATGTTTAGTTATAACATTTGGTGAGAAGATCATGCTTAGTAAGAAGTGATTTGTTGTGTTTCAATTTTTAATATGATTTCTTTTGATAAGTGGGGCAAGTTCATGATAACATACTTAGATGCTTTATTTGATAATAACATATGAAATTCAATGTGTAAATGGATTTTGTATTATTACTTCTCTCCTCATCATTTACTTTACTAAACATTATGTTCATACATGTCTGAATTTATTTATTTCAGTCTCATATCTATTTGATTGGATGATGGTATATCATGCTAAAATTTTCCATCTTTGACGTATTAGAGTTTTAAAACCCCAATCTTCTGTTAGATCCATTTCTATATCATTGGAAAATTGAAAAAAAAACATATTATGCTTAAAAAAAATTTAAGACTCAAATTATAAAAAGTTATTTCTAATAAGTGATTTAATGTTTTTCTAAACTTAATATTGTATTATTAGTGAATTTTTTATATGTGTATCACATGACAGTTAAGGATGTTCATATTTTTAATATTAGAGACATCTAATAATGAATTACATACATTGATTTATATGTGTCACTAACTTAGTTGTCAAAGTAGTGATTTGCCTAAAGCATGACATGATTGTTAAAAATGTGTTTTACAATAGATAAAGATACATATTCATTTATATTTATATACTTGGTTAATCTGATACTAACCATACTATGATATCATAAATTTACTTTTGTATATGTGTTTAAGTTTGGTGTGGGTGTTATCACTTAGAGTATCAAAATGTAACAAACTATTTTTATCTCTTCTATGGAATCATAATATAGAAGTGTTGTGGAAGTTGCTAAATAATCCATGTAGTTTTGAAGGTTGTTAGGAAAACTTAATTTGGATGTTTCTCATATTACCCTCTTTTATGTAAGAATAAAACTTGTATAGCTCTGGTGAAAAATCTAATCTCTCACTAAAAAAATAATAACATTTAAGTTCATGTGCATTTTATCTTTTAAAAACTCCTCAATGTTGATATTGATCTATAGTTTTGTCCCACGGATGAATGAGTGGTAGATATCTTTAGAAAACCACTTGGTACTACCCAGTTTTGTCAGTTTTATGCAATGTTGGGCCTCTCAGAGTTTCCATTGAGGGGGAGCATGCATGAAAATGTTTCTTCCTAATGGCCATGTGTTTCCTCCTTCCTATTTATACTTCTCATTTTAAAGCATTGTAATAAGTCACTTCATGTTATTTTGGTACACTTCATAACTTTTTAGTTTATAGTGTACCCAATACTTATAAGCATATTTTTCAATGGAGGTCCTTATATTATAAAAATATCCAAAAATATTTGGTTGATTATTCATGAGAAATTGTAAAATGTATTTTCATGATCATGATAGCATAAACTTGCTTTAAGCATTTTATGGATTATAATTCATTTTGTTTCAAAAGGTGATTTGGCATGATGATAGTTTTTAAATCCTTCAAATTTTACATGACTTATAAAATCATTATAGTTTATTCATGGTGTATAATTCCTTTATTAAGGTTTATATGGAATGTATCCGCACTTAACATTGGGGGGACTATTGAAACATTACTATTTAAGTGGTGCATGTTATGGACCTTTGGCATACTTAGGTTAATTAAATAATTATGATTTATTGTTATTTATTAACACAAGTTGAAAACCTTGTGTAAATAAAAATAATAAAACATGTTTATTTTATTATTGTTGTTTGGTTCCTCATGGAGGGTTGGACCTATTGGGTACAAGGGTCCACCTCCACACCCAAATATAAAGGGGTTTTACCCCTTTAGTAAATCACTCACCATTGTGTGATAATTGATTATCATGATATTTTAATTTTTTTGTGGAAAATATCATAGTGAAGATTCTATTAAGATTGTTTAAAGGATAAGTGAGAAGATAAATGATTATGTATAGGGTGGTTTTTTCTCAAATATATTGAATATATCAACCCGTGGGTTTTTACCTCTCTGAGGTTTTCCATGTTATATCTATATATAAACATTAATATATGTTATTATTTTCTTCAAAATACATTTATAGATCTTGGGTATGCATTTGTATTGTTTCATGTATTTTATCACCAATGGCATTTAAACCAAAATCATACTAGTGCAAAAACAACTCAGTGTAATTCAATGTAAATTATTAGATAAATGGAGAAAATAGAATCTATATTAATGAAGATAATATAGAGTGAGACACACATAAAAACAATTAGACCATGCCAACCTTTTTCAATATTATTTTTTAACTATTTACCTAAGCATAAAGCCCTCCGTGTTTCTAACACAACATAGTAAAGATGAGTTGAATAGATGCATAAAAGGAGTATATGTGAATAGGGTTAGCATTATAGTAGACAATGCACCATGATTCTAAATCCTTTGATTTCATAGATGCAATAGAGACTAATTTGTTTGGACTTGATCCCAATGTTATTGCACAACCCAGAGCCTAGACATACAAAATTAGTTGTGAGGGTCATATGTCACATGATTGTTCAAGCTACAAAAAATTTTATAACTAGACAATGTGATGATGACACTAATGAGATGAAAATAAACTTGTAAAATTATGTGACCATATACATAAATACAACAATAATGGTAATGTAAATAAGACTTATAGCACAATGAAAATCTATCCTTCCATAAAAACCAAGGCCCCTTCGATTCACTTAGATAGAAGGGACAATTATCAAAGAGGATCTAGGGGAACCCCTATATATTTAGTATAATATGTTTTAATGCAAGTTCTCTCTATTTGTATTTTATGCATATTTTATTATAACACCAAGAGTGTCTACCAGGAAATGAAAGGGGTGATTGGCATTACCTACTAAATGATTTGGTTGAACAATAATTTCAATTGGCTAGAGTTCCTAGTATTTGAGTTGATTTCTAATTTAGAAAATATTTTCTTGGGCATATCATACACTTTTCAATACTAGTTTCTATTATTATTTATCTCCTTTACTCAATGGAAGTCTCTTAATAGTCATTGCATAGTGGATGGAAAATTTTAGCCTGAAACCACTTTACAAAATCTATCCGAGATTAGAACATGGAAATATTACACATAGTTGGGTTGATTTAATCAATGGTGGATTTAACTATAGGTGCTTATAACAACACACCTAGTGTTCCCATAGATGTGATGCAATACCTTGTACCCCATGTAAAGATCACAAAAATTCATAATGGAGTGTAGGTGTAACTTCATAGACTTGTAAAATCATCACACATCTCATTGCCATTTTTTATCACCATGTTGTATGCCCAAGTAGAGGTGTTAAGGAAACAAGCTTTACTAGAAAGAACAATGACACCTTAACATTCTATGGCTCCTAGAGTACAATAACTAGTGGTAAATCAATAAATGAAAGTATAAGCATAACATAAATCACCACTTTAGACATAATTAGCCCCAATAGAGGCCATTAAGGGGGAAATAAAGGTGTTAATGTAGGGGACAATTTCAGCTCCTCCACCAAAGAGGAAGACTCACAGAACCAATGCATGGATCAATGACACAAATGTGCCCAAGATTATTATGAAGTATGATCTCACACAAATTGTTATCACCAAATAATAATTTTATAATCCTAGGATGGAATACATAGGTACATAGGTATATGAGGATGAAGAAGAAAAATAATTTTTCATCTAGAAAATAGTGCATAATTTCTAAGTATGCCAAAACATCCTAAGAAATCTAATGGTTGATATTCCCACACATTTAGCTTCAATCATAATTGACATTATCATAGAGGAATAAGAGAGAAAACACATAATGATATCCATTTTATAGGATACAAAAAGAGAAGGATCATCTTTAGGGTAAATTGTGTAGTCATAATCAGAGGTGGCACAAGGCATAAAATTAAAATCAATCCTCCAACATCCACTAATATGTAGACCTAGAATGCACATAACCCTAAGGACCTCTCCTTCCATTAAAGAATGAATGGGCTCATCTTTTCCACCACCAATGGTAGATGAGATTGAGTTTGAAAAATAAAAAAGCTATAAAGCAATATCCTACTATGATGTTTTGCACCTATAAGTGATTGAATAAGGTTTTCATTCCACCTTCTCACACAAAGGCACCTATAAGTTGGTGCATAGTGGTGACATACACTCGCTCATATTCCCCTCATAATTCAACCCATTTACTCCTCCATCCTCCCATTCCCCATCTCACCCTCTGCAAGAGGACATCACAACATAGGAACAAGTAGTACATACCCGAACAAAGTAACATAAGGCTAAAAAAGAAGTAAAGAAGATGGCTAGAAAGGAAGAAATGAAAAATAATATGTAAGTATAAGTTAAATACAATACCCAAGAATAATAACATTAGTATAATAAATAATACACATAGTAGAAGCATTAGAAAAGAAGAATTTATTGTAAATAAGACTAAGCCACACATAAAAAGATGAAATAAGAAGAAGAATCTATGAAAAACAAAAAATAAGACTTAGATAAGGTAGCATAGGATAAGTAGAGGAAAGATGCTAAGGCTAACATAGTAGATAAATAATCATAGGGGAAAAATAATAAAGCCTTGTGAAATAAGGAAGATGAGAGAAAGTAAAAGGTTGAGAAATAAGCTTCCAATAAAGCTACACAACAATCATAGCAGATAATAAAGGTGTAGGCAAAGGCAATTTCTAACATATAATAATAGATGGATACAAATAAGATGGATAAATTCACAACCAATAATAAGAAGTCTAAACAAATAGATAAACTTGTGCAACTAGTAGTGGATCTAAAGTAACAACTAGTTCTTAATTCCCCTTAATCTTACAACACATTACAAGGCTCAGTATTAGAACTAGAAGGTACACAAGAAGAGGAGTCACAATATAGACCTCAAATAACCATCTAATGATTATGGGATGTGAATATCCCACCCCTATGACAAATGATGTTTGGACTCTTAGTTATGAAAATCTGACACCAAGAAACCCTAGTCACAATTATTATGACTTATTTTGCTTTGACCACAACAAGGAAGAATCACTTGATGTGATCCAATTAAAACTAAAAAATTAGGTTGGGTAAATAATTGTATTTCAAAATTTCATTACATAGAAGGCTCTAAATATGGAAAAGGACAACCCCTAGCTAAGGAAGGAAAACAAATATCTACTTTGTTGATTGGCCAAGGCCTATGTGATCATAGATAATACTTGTTTGGAGTTGGTGGTCCAAGTCTTGGGAGACCAGTTGATATCCAAATAGAAATAATCCATTTCATTATTTTCTCATCTCACTAATGATTGGATGGTTTCATAAAAACTTATACAACTCTGAATGTAAGGGTGGAACCTAAAATCATAAATGGAAATCCTCTTATAGATCCTTGTGGAGTATGAGTAGGTGTTGGGAACTATTGTACAACAAGCTATTTGAATTAATTTCAGTAATAGGGTGTGTAGAAGAATAATTGATAAAGTGTGTGCATTCATCTAGATGATGATGGGAACTCCTCTTTGGCTAGGAAGGATTTTTTACTAATAAGAAAGAAACTATAAAAGGGGGTTGTTATATGGATGGTTGAGTGGACTTCCTAGTGTGAGCTAGATCTAATAAGTGTATTAATTGTTAGGAGGTTGTAAATCTAATTTTATAACAATTAAGTTGGTATAAATAGAAATAAAGGATACTTGCATTCAATGATATGAAATTAAATGCATGCAAGGAAGAAAAAATACATACTTATTTAAATAAAAAACTAAAATAGCAAAAGTGGGTCACTATTTGTGCTAAAATGGTCGAGGTCTAGTCTAGAAAATAAAAGAAGGTACTATAATCAGTAAAAAATAAAGAAAGTTAGATTTGTATGGGGCTAAGGGGCTGAAAATAACTTGTTATGTTTTTATGACATAGTGACCATCAGCAATCAAGATAACTATCAATGGTTTAGGCTGATTGTCAATGGTTGGGTAATCATTGATGGTTGAGGTGACCATCAATAGTTGTGCTAACCATAAATGGTTACCTATGTTAATCTAAAAATGATCAAAATAGAAGGTGCAGATTGGGGAATTGGGTAAATAGAGGTATGTTACAAATTTGAGGGGTGGAAAATAAAATAATAATGGGTCTGGTAGGGTAGGTAAAGTTAGAAACAAGAGAAATCAATGAAAATAAGTGAAAAATACCTAAAACTTGATGGTGAAAGGTTGAAGTAATTTGTCTAGAGTGATAGTACTTTGGATTTTAAAAGTTATTCCAATAGAGCTTAGGGTCTCCAGTGATGTTGCTTGCTTGATAAAGGATGTTGGGTACCTATATGCAAGAGAGCTTGGATGTAAGATTCTAGATTATGGATTGTGGATCAATTTCACTTCCTCTTCTTCTCCTTTTATAGTATGAATTTTTTAATTAGGATGGAGCAAGTTACTGATTTGATAGGGGGATAAAGTTGCCAACTCATGATGTTTTAAAGATACACACAAAAAATGTGACTAAGGGTGATAGATAAAATCACACAAAGACTAAAGTTGCCAATGTTGTTTAAAAAATAAGGTCAAGTCTAGAGGGACATGTAATAAGGGTAAACGACCCAAATCATTAGTCATAGTTGATTGGGTCAATCCTATCAAGCCCTCTAAGTAAGGTTGGTGTTGGTCACAAGTATCTAAGGTAGGAAGTGCTCCCATAAAATAACACAATTGGTCAGGTCATGCACAAGGTGGTGTAAAATTTTAGAAGTTTAACATGGCAAGGTTGGTTGGTGTGATCAAAATGGCCATGTAGTGTCATAGTAAACATGTGAATAATTCAAGTAAAAAATGACCAACATTGAGGTGGATACAGTGTAATGGTTAGGTATGGTTTCATTGGAAATGGTCGAGCTAACTCCATATGCACTAGGTAAGTGGACGTTACCTACATAATCTTATAGACAAAAATATCAAAAATAACTTTAGGCCAAATGTAGTTATTTAAAAAAGACCAGACCATAGTGGGGTGTAGTTGAAAGGCTTAAAAAGAAATGAGACCTTGACTAGTGATGGTTAGAAGTATTCTTAGGGTCGACTGTCGATGGTCACCCTGACCGTCAATAGGCAAGAAGAAACCCTAAAGCTAGAAGGTCAAAAGTAAAAACAAGGTTTTATTTTTACCATTTGACTTTTGGCATTTTCTCTCTGAGATCTCAATGAGATTTTTCATTTGTGCTTGAGATTACTGAGGTGGAATGTTGTGATTGGTTGATAGAGTGTTTGATTAGTGATTAAGTGGGGATTTAATGGAAGGTGGGTGAGGATGCATCTAGGTGTTGGTACAAAGACTCTAATCATGCCAATAATCATAGAATGAGGTAGGTGTTGTGAATTTAATAGTATAGTTGAATGTGTTGGTAGAAAGTTACATTTAAATAGGTGGAAATAGTGGGGTAGTGTTTTGAATGTTATCTTGGGCCATGATGCCCTAGGGTTAAGTTTTTGTTATTTATAGGTAAATTAGTGGGGGAAATGGAGATTGGAAGGATGTGTTAAGAGTGTAATAGGTTAGGTAATAATTTTAGGTAGAGAAATGAGGGGATTTAGATTAGTTTTGATAGGTTTTGGGTACTCAATGATTCAATTCATGCTGCAAAAAGTCACACATAGTGATTGGCAATGATTTAACTTGATCATCATCAGTTGAACCTTGAAAAATAAAGGACCTTAGGTGACCATCGATAGTTCAAAGAACTATCGATGATCGAAGGATCAATGGAAAGGTATAGATATAACACTATAAAGGTAGTGAAAAAGTTATTTTTAAAAATAATGTTAAGGGTTGATTGGAAAATTTGCAAAGAGTTATAAAGGGTAAAGTTTGTGAAGAGCATGTTAGAAAGAATATTTAAAATGTGAAGAAGTTATAAAAGGTATTGAATTAAAGCATTGAATGAAGTGTGATTATAGTGTGCTTAGAGTGGATAGGTGTGTAAAATGTGTAGAGTGTAGTTAATATAAATCTATAGTTGTTTAAAATGAGGGGTTGGGGTTAGTGTTAGATTTATAGGAGGAGAGATGGGGAGACTGAGATAATCCCCTTTAATCAAGTTCAATGGAAGTTTAGATTAGTATAGGGATCTCACTAGATTTCCATTGATACAAGAAGGATGAGGCTAAGTTCTTACTTCTAGAGCCACAACCATAGGATGTCATACTAGATTATTAAGGGATGCTAGCTAGAGTGGCCATTGATGATGCTCATATGGTAGATGGATACGTAGCTTGGTTCAAAGCTAGATATGTAGTGGCTAACTTTTGATGGGGTGATAAGGGTTATCAGCCTATGGATATAGAACCTATAAGGGAACTAACATAGGATGGTTAGGTGATAGTGGCACTAGCATTAGCATAGGCCTATATTATCATGTTAAAAGGATAGGTGGCCACTTTATAGGCACAAATTATCACCTTATAGGGGCAAGTTGTTATAATGGTGGGTGAGCATGATCAGGTGAGGATCTCTCATGAGTTAGTGACTCAAGAGAGATATTAATTGAGATAGAGGGTAGGGATGGCTAAAATATTAGTATGAGGGCCACTTGACATAGTTCTAAGAACATGATACCTAGCCACCATCGAGGAGCTAAGATATTATGAGGTGATAGTACTAGTGCAGTTACCTTTGGAGATGAGATACAGAGAGTACAAGGCCATCCTACCAAGTGGTCCATCTATAGCTACTCTAGGATAGTGGGATTTGATAGTGGGGTAGGCATGGACTTCAAGGGGACCACTATCAAATGGTAGTGCAAGTGTAAGGGAGATGATAAATGACCTTATTTATTATATGTTTTTTTTATTTTGAAATCAGCCTACATGCTGATGATGTGAGATGTATATGAGTGAGAGAGACATGGATACATTATTTATTGTATTTTGTTATCATTATATATGATGATCATGTGTTGATTATGTTGATTATATTGTTAACATTATATTGATGACATGTTGACATATGGCATGAGGATTAGTGATTATGTATTGATGTGGCATGATTATGAGGAATTTTGATTATATTGATGATTATGTTTTGATTATGTTGATTAGTTGATTTTGTATTGATGTATGATGATGATATAGATATAGGTTATGATCATGATGTGGTTATGTTTATGGATTATGGATGACATAGATGATGCTTAATGTGTAGGTTTATTATTGACTCTTTAGTTTATGTATATGATGATGGATATGGTGGATGATGATGACTATTTGTGTATATGATGATGTAGTTGACAAATATGTAGTGTGATGATGTAGTTGAGGATGTAAGTATGTTTATTGATAAATATTTCTCATGGATAAGATGATGTGATAATGTATTTCACAGATTGGATGATATTTTGTAAATATGAGTTTGATGATGATCTTATGGTGTTATAATGGTATGTTGTGATTTTTTACAATTTATGGTTCTTGATGTTTTGTTTGTGGGTAGGATATGGTTTATATTTATAAGGTTATGATTGCATTGATGAGAATGATGTTTACACATTTGGATATGATTTGTGATATGAGTAAATAATAAAAGGACAAAAATTAGGTGTAGATAACAAACTAAATGAGAGAAAAATATAAGATTCATGAGATATACAACCACATGAAATAATGAATAGTGGATAACAAAAAGGTATGATGTTTTTAGTTGGTAAGGACCTAACAATAAGAAATCATAGGTTGATTGACTTAGTGAATGTAAGTCTATTGAATGTTATGCATGAGCATGCTTTGATTGAGAAAGGGGATATATTGATCACACTTTTTTAAGTAAGCTTATAGTCCCTTGATTTTAGAGAGGGATTGAAGGGAAAGGAGGTGACACGTAGATGGTTGAATGCTAAATGGGTAAAAAGGTAACTTGATGTGGGTTAGTTTTCCCCTTTTATAGGTGACCAAAGAACCGTAATAGACAAGTCCATGCCTTAATATGATAGGTAGACTGATCAATGTGGGAAGTCTACAAATGTCATAAATGGGGGTTGATTATGGCTTACTTACTTTGATTTTCACATAGTTTTGTTTGTTGTTTTTGTTATTTTGATAATTTGGTGAAGTTGATCGATGTGACAAGCTTCAAATGATTATTTCCTAGCCATTCTTCAAGGAAGTGGTCTAAAATTGGATTTTTATAGTTGTCCTTCAAGGGAGTAGTCTATTTTTAAGCAACTTGTAATTTTTAGGAAGCTATCCTTTAAGGTAGAAGTCTACAATGCTTGAGATATGGACCCAAGGGATTCTTTGGTATCCTAATTTTTTCAATGTTGAATGTTGGGTAGGATATGGACAAGTCTATTTAAGATTGAAGGTTTAATTTTATAGAGGTGAAGATTTAGCACAAAAGGTGAATGATAGATGAGGGAAAGTGGTTTGAGAAACAACTGACCATGGGATTCCATTTGATTAGAGACAAAATGTATCCATGAGAACCATGCCATGAGTAGAGCCATGGTGCCCATATCTAGGATTAGGCTATAACTGTGATGGATAATCACATGGTTCTATGTTATAATCAATTTTTCCAAATGGGATTAGGGATAGGTAGGTGAAATGAAGTAAAAAAATTATAAACCAAAGGATGAGCTTAAGTTTAGACACAAAGGTGAGACTGATCCATGTTTCAATAATAGAAAGGATGAAAATGTGAAGTATTAAGAGGCTCAAGTTTTGGTTTTCCTTTGAGAGAATAAAAATGATAAGATATTGATCCATACTTCTAGGTTATGATGTAGGGTCTAAGCCAGTTGAAATAAAACTTGCCCTTTTTTCTTTTTTCCATATTGGTTAAATGTTGGTTTTCCTTAAGGATGAGGTTTATGATGTTAAAATATCACTCTTTCAGGTGTTTTTTGTATGTGTGCTTGATTCATTCTTGATATACATGAAGATGATTAAGTACTACAAGACAATCTTCATCAAAAAGTTCTAGATGTGCAAGTCATTCTTGACGATGGTTGCTTTTAGAAAGGATTTCATGTAATGATATGTGAAGAGAGGGAATTTGGAATTTGAGAGGTAAGGCTATCTCAGCTCCAAAGACAAGAGAGAAAAGGGTAGCACCCATAGAGGTTTGAATTCTAGTGTGATAGGCCCATAAAGTGAAAGGGATGTGCAAGTGCCAATCCTAACCTAAAGCACTTACTACTTTGGTAAGCATTTTGATGAGATTTATTCTAGAGGCTTCCACCTTTCCATTGGCTTATGGATGATCGGGGAATAAGAAGCTTAATTTTATGCCAAAAGCATCATAGATACCTTGGATTTTTTTGTTTTTAAAGGATTTACCATTATCAATGATGATCCTATGGGGAACACCAAAGCAGGAGATGATATGGTGATTGATGAGGTCAATAATGTTTTTATCTTTGGTTGATATAAGAGAGATGGATTCCACCCCTTGTTGAAATATTTGATGGTGGTAATGATATATTGATTCCATTGTGAAGAATTAGGATTGATTTCCCCAATAAAGTTGAGACCCCATTGTGAGAAGGGCCAATAGTGTTTGGATACTTGAAGACCATAGGGAGGTGCATGATGTAAGTTAGCATGTTATTGACATTTGAAAAACTTATTTATATAATCAAAATAGTCTTGATTGAGGGTGGGCCAATAGTAGATAAGGTGAAGGATACATTTAGCAACAACTAGGCCACTAAAATGTCCCCCATATACTCTATCATGTGTGTCCTTGATGGCATGGGAGGCTTCATGACTATGCAAACAATAGATAAGAATATTATCAAAGCCATGTTTGTAAAGGACTCCCACTATTATGGTGTAATGAGAGTTACTCTAAATAAAATATCTTTGAGCAATATTCTAAAGGTTAGGAGGAATAATGCTAAGGTTGAGGTAGTCAAAAGTTTGGTCATACCAAATGTCAAAAGGAGATGTCTCCACACTAAAAATGGTAAGAAGATTAGAATTGATATATGAGGTTTTAATAAAATGATGGATGGTGACAAATATTTTAGATTTGATATGTTGAGATGGGATTTGGGAAGTAATGGAGGTCATCATATTTATGAATTTGTTGGTAGATCAATGAACTAATTGGATAGTGTAATGATCAAATGATGTGAAGAGTATGTCCATGAGTTATTTGTACTTCATTAGGAATTTTTTTTACATTGATAAGATCTTGTGACCTATTTGATTACTAGTTGGGAGTTGCCAAAGATAATGATTTCTTTGTCTCTGAATGCTAGGGTAGTTTGGAGGCCTATGACTATGGATTCATATTCATCTATGTTGTTGGTGCAATCAAAGTTAAGTTTAAAGGAAAGTGGAAGAGGTTCTCAATTAAGGGGAATGAGAATAACTCTGGCACCCCCACCATTTTGGCATTTAGAGCCATCGAAAAACATAGTCATTTGGTAGGTGGGTTTTCCTGAGAAAGAGTTATAATGGACTCATTTGGGAAGGAAAGAGGAAAAGGTTGATTTTATGGTAGAGGGGCCTTGGCTAATTGATTAGAGATGTCTTGTGCTTTAATGGAATTTTTTAGAGGGAACTCAAGATCAAACTTAACTAGGAGCATGAGCCACTTATCCATACATTGGTTTTGGTATGGCTTAGAGTCAATATACCTGAGAGGGTTAGTGTTGGTGATGACATATGTTTTATGATTAAGAAGGTAGTGATGGAGTTTGGAGGCCACAAAGACTAAGGTAAGGTAGATCTATGAAAGGTGGGTATACTGAGTCTCATATTAGATAAGGGTATAACTAATGTAATGAAAAACCTACTCTTTATTTTTTTCATCATGATGAGTGAGCCTTGCCCCTAGGTAATGGTCTATGTTAGATATATATAGGTAAAAGGGTTGGTTTTCCTTAGGAGGGATCAGGATAGGTGGAGAGAGAAGATACTCCTTGATTTAATTAAAGGCTTTTTGACATTCTTTGGTCTACTTAAAAGAAGTGTCTTTATTTAGGAGGTGGTGAAATGATTGACATTTATTTGATAGTTGGGAGATAAAGTGATGGATGGATTAAAGTTTTCCCTGCAGGCTATGAATTTGGGTAAGGTTGGTGGGAGGAGGCATCTCCAAGATTTCTCTAACTTTGGTAGGATTTATTTATATTATGTAGAGATAAATGATAAAACCAAGAATATTTCCTGATAGGACTCCAAAAATACTTTTTTTGGGGTTGAGCCTCACATGATAATGGATTATTCAAAGATGATGACGATAATAGCTACATGATATTTGTAGTGTTTGGATTTCCCAAGGAGATCATCCACATAGTCCTCTATAATTTTGTGGATGAGATCATGAATGATATAGGTCATGGCCTACTAATAGGTTTCTCTATTGTTCTTGAGTCCAAAGGGCATGGATCTATAGTAGAAGGTTCCCTATAGGGTGATAAAGGAATTTTTATGCTGATCTTTGGGGGAAATCAAGATCTAATTATATCCCAAGAAACTATCCATGAGAGATAAAATTTCATGGCTACATATAAGATCAAAAGGTTGTTTGATGTTTGGTAGAGCAAAGTCATCATTTGGGCAAGTGAGGTTGAGGTCATGATATTCGATGTAGAGATGAAGTCCCCCTATGGGCTTGGTGATAGGGATAATGTTAGAAACCCATTATGGATAATTGATGGGTTGAATGAAGTTGATCGATAAGAGATGCTAATCCTCTTATTTGACAAGGAGGGCTATGTGAGGATGTAATCTATGAAGCTTTTTCTAAATTGGCTTAGCCTTAGGATGAGTAACAATGTTATGGAGGGAAATAGAAGGGTCAATTCTAGGCATATCCTAATAGGAACAAGCAAACACTATGCTATAGTTCCAAAAATACTTTTTTTGGGGTTGAACCTCACATGATAATGGATTATTCAAAGATGATGACGATAATAACTAGGTGATCTTTGCAGTGTTTGGATTTCCCAAGGAGATCATCCACATAGTCCTCTATAATTTTGTGGATGAGATCATGAAAGATATAGGTCATGGCATACTAATAGGTTTCTCTATTGTTCTTGAGTCCAAATGGCATGGATCTATAGTAGAAGGTTCCCTATAGGTTGATAAAGGAAGTTTTATGCTGATCTTTGGGGGAAATCAAGATCTAATTATATCCCAAGAAACTATCCATGAGAGATAACATTTTATGGCTACATATAAGATCAACAAGTTATTTGATGTTTGGTAGAGCAAAGTCATCATTTGGGAAAGTGAGGTTGAGTTCATGATATTTGATGTAGATATGAAGTCCCCCTATGGGCTTGGTGATAGGAATAATGTTAGAAACCCATTATGGATAATTGATGGGCTGAATGAAGTTGATCGATAAGAGATGCTAAACCTCTTATTTGACAAGGAGGGCTATGTGAGGATGTACTCTACAAAGCTTTTTCTAAATTGGCTTAGCCTCAGGATGAGTAATAATGTTATGGAGGGAAATATAAGGGTAAATTCTAGGCATATCCTAATAGGAACAAGCAAACACTATGCTATAGTTTCAAAGGAAAGAAGGGTAGTCTTATTGCTCTATGAAATTTAAGGATTGGTTGATTTTGATGATACAGGGGTTATCCTGAGTACCTAGGTTGACATCAATAGTGGACTCATTTAACATGGTTTGGTTCTCAAGAGGAAGGGATTTATGAATAGAATAATCCCCCACATTGAGGTAGGCAAGAATGGACTCATCATCCTGATGTTGGAAGGTGTTGATGGTAGGAGAATCGCATTCAATCATTTTAGGATGGATAAGAGGAAAGGTTTTAGTTTTGCCATCCTTTTGATAGGTCAAGAGGGAAAACTAATAGTATTGATAAAAAATGTTGGATGGAATGATATTAGAGTCCTCAAAGTTAGAGGGAGTTGGCGTTGGTGAGGATGGAAGTTATTTGTCGATGGTGGCAATGGGTTTTGGTGATGTGGGTTCTTCTGGTGGTACAAACCCAAGGCTAAATAATTCATGAGGTTTTTGATTTTTGATTATGATTAACTCATGAGCTCCATATTCATAGAGGTCAAGACCAAACCCCTTCCAAGCACACATGTAAAGGTAAGATTTGATAAAGGCTAGTTTACCCAAGTAGGAGAAATCAATGGTGAATGGTTAGATGAATGGGGTAATGGTGGGAGTGAGAAATGGATGGTTGAGTCCCCTATAGATGAAATTTGTTTAATTTTTGGGGAGCCTAAAAGTGATGATGGTTCTAATATCATGATCATTCGAAGAGTCATATTTGAGGTTCCCATATTCTTGTAAAGTAGGGAAAGCATCTAAGGCTAAATTTTGATATTTCCCAAGAGAGACATTGAAATATGAATTATAAGGGGTCCTCAACTAAAATTTGGGATGAAGGGATGGTTGAGCTAGTTGATGCTTCATCATTATTTTGAGTAGAAGTGTTGATATTTTTTTAGTGGGGTGGTTTTGTTATAAGTTGGTTACAAGGTAGATGAAGGAGGAATAAGAAAGTAATAAGGCCAGTATGTCATATTGCAAGAGACAAAGGGGCTAGGATCAATTTTGATGGTACCAACTTGTCCCTCAGGGTCAAATTTGACACATTGATGTAAGGTGGAAAGGATGAAACTCATATCATAGATCTAAGGGTGTCTAAGTAACACATTGTATTAGAACTCACCCTATATAACATAAAATAGTTTAGGAATGGTGCAAGGCCCCAAATAGATGTGGATAAAAAGGGTACCTAAGGTGGTGTCCATAGTATCATTAAAAAAGTGAAGGATTGTTATAATTTTTGAAATGAAGTTTTAGGCAGCTAAAGTTGGTCATACGCATGTGAGGAGATAATGTTAATGCTAGCTCCTCCATCAATCATCACATTTTTTATGTGAGTTTGATTGATGTATGTAGTGATAAAAAGGGGAGGATCAAAATCCTTAGGATGATTAGGAGGTATTTTAGAATCCTAAAAGGTGATGAGGGTAGAATGTTGGAGGGATCCAATAAAGGGTGAAAGAGTTTGAGGATCATCCAGTTGAACCTATATGGATTATAGAGCCTCAATTAGTGCCTAATGATGGTGGGGTGAAGTGTTGAATAGTTCATAGAGGTTCATTTTCACTGGTGTTTGGTGAAGTTGTTTCAACACTAAACATTGTATGGATGTAGAAGGGTTGGAGGGAGAAGCTCCTAAAATGGATACTTTGGGTTTTTGTGGTTATGAAGGTGAGGGTGGTGATTTTTGGATTTGGTTGGTGGATTAAGGGGTTAAAGGGTATGTCCATGGGATGGATGCTTTGGATTTTCCCTTATTTTTCTATTAGACTTAGGATTGAGTAACTACATGAATAGTGCGGATAAGGAGGTTTGTTGGGTTTGATGCTTGATTTGGTTCCTCCTCCTCACTCTTATGTGGGAGCAAGAGAGTAGGTAAATGTTGGGCAGGTTGGGTGAATGGTATAATTGGTAATGGAGGTAAGAAGGTTTCATCTGATAGTAGATCATCCTCATCGTATAGGCTATGAATGAGTGCTTGAAGAGATTTTAAATTTTCCATGTCATGTCTCAATGCCATATATGCACAGATCAAGTTATCATTGAACCAAAATGCTTTTGTATTGGAAGGGTAGAATGGTTTGATAGGTGGTAGGCTAGTGGAGGAAGTTTTCAACAACCTTTTTAAGATAGTTGAGAAGGATTCATTTAAAGGAATTGAAGGTGATGGGTTTATAATTTTAGGGACATGAGCCTTCGTGGGCATAGGCTTTACCATGAAGGTTGTAGTTGGAAGAATGGTTTTAATTAGTGGTTTTGGTTGGCTTTGCTTGGTTACAATTAGTTTGAAGGTTGCAAATTTGGATATGGAAGACTTTCATGATGAAGATTTAGCTATGAGTGAGAAAGTAGAGGTAGATAGGTTGGTTAAAAATGATGGATAACTAGAGGGTTTGATGGGTGTAAGCATAGGTGGATAAAAGTGAGATGCTTTCTTACAAGAAGAATAGGTAATTGGGATGGTATAAGGATGGGGTTCTAAGATGGAAGGTAAGTGGGAAGGAGGTGGTATGGGTCTAGTTCAAGATGAAGGTTTGGGTGACTCTACTTTATTAATTAGTTTAGTTGGGGGTTTCTTTGGTGGTCTAGATGGGGTTAAGTCCAACCTCAAAGAGGGGTGAGTATCGTAAAGTGTGGGAAGGATTCCCAGAGTCTTGACCATTTTGGTGAGATAAGCATAAGGTGATTTGGAAATTTTAGGTAGAGGCATTTGGGGTGGTTCACTTATGGTTTTGGAAAAGGTATTTGGTGAAGAGGTAATAATGGGTTTAAGGGTGGACTCAATGGACGTTGATGATTCAGAATTTTTTTGGTAATGGATTCCAAGATGATGCCAAAAGGTGGATCTATTAAATTTATGTTGGAAAGTGGACTCTAAACTTTGGACTAACTTATAAAATGGCTTGTTTATGGGCTTATTTCCTTGGGCATTGGTTTTAAATCTCAAGCCCTTAGGTTGAGAAGAGGGAATGATTCCTTTGATTTTGATGGATGGTTTGAAAATTGGTAGTTGGGTAGATGAGGTAATCTCCTCTTATGGGATGGTTTTCAAAGAGGAAATGGATGGTTCAATGATAGGGGACGTAGGTATGGTATTCTCAAATGAAGGAATGGATAGAGTTGTTTCCCTTGTTTGGGTGTCCAAAGAAATGGAGGGAAGTTCTACCACTTGAGTGGGTGGAGTGGAAGAAGAAGAAATGGTTGTATCAAAGGAGGTTTTTTCCTTTGGTGTTTCCATCAAAGGAGAGGTATATAAAGCTAAGGTCTCATCAAGTGAAAATAAAGGGGTGATTAATTCTTCCATTTGGGTATCCAAATAAATAATGGGTGAGTTCATTGTTTCAATTTGGGTTATTTAGGTAATGGTCTCTTCAATAATGGGTTCGTTATTAATAACATTGATTGTATGTGCCTCATGAGAGTGAGATGATTCGGGTTGGTTATCATAGTATTGGGTAAAAGGAGCATGATTAGGAAAAGGATTATTAAAAATGTCAAGGGAATGATTTGGGGGTGGATTGGGATTATCAAATAAATTTTCTCCACTATCAATCAAATTTTGGACAATACTTTTGAAGGTATTACATCTATTAATGTCATGTCATATGACTTAGTGAAAGGCACAATGGTTGTTCTTATTGTACCACCCAAGTACAGGGTGAGAAACATCAAATTTTAGGGGTGGTTTAGTTGGTGGGATTTGGATGAGGTTAGCTTTGAAAAATTTATACAAAACTCATGCATAAGATTACCCAATGGGCACCTATTATTTTTGAAGAGCTCAGTTTTGGTTTTGTTGATAAGGAGGGTTGGAAGAATTGGTTCAAGATGGTTGGTTGATAGTTGGAGGTGGATCAGCTTTTAGAACAACCAAGTTTTTGGATGCTTTCACTTTGGTATTGGATTGGTTAGTGGTTTTGGTGGAGGAAGGGTCATTGGATTTGAAGCTAGAATTCTTGTTTCATAGTTTCAATTTCCCTTCATCAATGACCTAATTTTCTAGTTTACATGCCATGGTGAATGCCTTATCAAAAATTTTGAAGGTTTGAACTCGAAGAGTGGGGGCAATATGTTTGACACAATCCTGAGAGAAGAGTTTAATCAATTCAATTTGGGTTAAGGAGATAGAAAGTTGGTTGATGAGACCTCTCCATCTAGCCATGAAATCAATAATTGACTCATCATAAAATTGCTTAATGGAATAGAGGTTAGTAATAGAAACCTTTTTAGATATATTTATTGAGAAATGCTCTTAAAATATTTGGGTTAGTTAGGAGAAAAAAAAGATAGAGTGTGTGGGAAGGTCACTATACCAATCAAGGGTGGGTCCTGATAAGGACATGGGGAAAGTTTGAAGAAGGAGAGCATCATTGTCTGTGATCAAATAACAAGAATGATGGAATGCTCTCAAATGTTGTTGGGGGTCTTCCTTGCCTTGAATTTTGAAAAACTTGGGTAATTCCCATTGAGGAGGATAAGAATAGATTGGAACATATGGGTGAATAGGTTTGTTAAAAATTTGATCATAGGATGAAAGGTTATAAGACCTGAATATGGATGACTCCAAGTTGGTCATTTTATCCATTAACATCTTGATCAAATTTGGTTGGGGTTGGGAAGCTGCATAATTAAGGGGAACTTCTATTGAGGTTGGGTGGAAACCATGTATGGATAGGTGATAGAATGTGTTGAATAAGGCACATATTAGTAAGTGGTCATAAGAGATTGAGATGGTGCCACATAAGGATTAATTGGCACAAATGATTGGGTAGAAGGTGTTATATATCCATGTGGGTTTGGGACATATTGATAGGTTGTTATGGGTAATTTTTGAGGGATGGATGTGGGTTGACTTAATGGTATGGTTGAGGTAGTGGGTTGAGGTTGGGTAGGTTGAGGTTGAGTGGTGACTCTAGTGCTAATGGGTTGAAGCATTTGAGGGATAGACAGAACAAATTTCTAAAATGAGGTAGAAGTTGGTGCATTGGTTGATATAAGGGGAAGGGTAGAAATAGGGGTAGAAGATAACCCCATGGTAGGTGGAGTAAAGGTAATTAGAGGTAATTTTGAACTTATATGTAAGTGTGGGGTGTGGTAGGAGGTGTTTGGTTGGAGGTTGGAATGTTGGATTGGGTTTGGATAGTGGTAGTATATGGGATATTAGAGGAAGAAGAGGCTTGGGTAAGAAAAGGTTGGGTTGAGGTGGTACCCACCATAATGTGGAAAGGCATACCATAAGGAGGATCCATAGGGGGAACCAAAGAAATAGTGGTATGGTGAGGTAAGTTGTTAAGATAATGTTTAAGGGCCATCAGGTTGTTATCAAGGAAGGTAACAAAGTTTGCATCACCCTCAGAAACAACCAAGATTTTGGTAGGAGGGGGAGAAAATGAGGTGAACCCTCATCATTATAATTATATTCTATAGAGGAAGAAGAAGGTGGCGGTTTACTAGTTTGGTCTCCCAGTTGTCATCTAGTAAAGACCATATGAGAAAATAATATGACAAATCTCTTACCTTAAACAAAAATAAATCAAAATAAAATAATTCAAGGTGATTAATGCATGTACTAAAAGTGTGTTAAAACCTAGGATTCCTTTTAGATCACATTTGACTTATGCCTTAGAAAGTGTGAAGAGGGAATTTGGCTCATAGATCGAGTACTAAAGAGGTAATCTAAGGTTGGTTTCACATTATTTAGGAACTCAAGAGATAAATCTATGTTGAACTTCAGTATGTGGCTTGGTATTGGGGCCTACCCCCTCACTTCACGGTCATAAAATGGTAAGAGTGTCAGGTGATTATCCAATATATACTAAGTTTAGAGTGTATACTCAACCAGAGAGTTAATTTTCTTCTCCCCTTGTTGGTTAAATCCAAGTAAGATATTTGGGAAGGGGTAAGGTTATTGCTAGGTGATGAAATCCTAGTCGGACCTTGTCTCAAGTTTTTGATGTGTTAATTATTTTGTGGTTTAGCTTAAGTGTGTGATAATAAGTGTAAAATCTATTATTAATCACTTTGACTCCTAAGTTACTAGATGAACTAAGACAAACAAGAAATCAATATATGTAAAAGGTTTATTTTATGCCCAAAAAGAAATTTTTAGATTTCATTCGATGAGCAAACAATAAAGGAAGGAAAAGGGAACTAGTGTCCCACTAGAAATGCCAAAATGTTTCAATTAATTTCACTCAATTATTAAGTTTGAAAGTAAATAATAAAACTAGTAATAGGGTGTGTAGAAGAATACCTAGTAAAGTGCACACGTGAATCCAGATGATGATGGGAACTTCTTTTTAGTTGGGAAAGAATAACCTAATGATAAGAAAGACACTAGAAAAGGGGGTTATTAGATGGATGGTTGAGTGGAATACCTAACGTGAGCTAGATCCAAGAAGTGTATTGTTTGTTAGGAGGCTATAATTAAGTTGGTATAAATGGAAAGAAAGGATACTTGCATTCAATGATACAAAATTAAATACATGCAAGGAAGAGAAAGTAAATGCTTATTTAAATAAACAACTAAAATTAAAAAATGGGTCAATACTTGTGCTAAAATGATCAAAGGTTTGGTCAAGAAAATCAAAGAAGGTATTGTAATCAGGTGGAAATAGAGAAAGTTAGGTTTAGATGGGATTAAGGGGCTGAAAATAACTTGCTATGTTTTTATGCCATAGTGACTGTTAGTGGTCAGGTGAACCATAAATATTTTACGCTGAACATCAGCGTTTGCGTAACCATCGATAGTTGAGATGACTATTGATAGTTTTGCTAACCACTGGTAGCTACCTATCTAAATTTGGAAATGATTAGAATAGAAGGTGAAGATTGGGTATTTAGGTTAATAGAGGTCTATTACAGAGTTGAGGGGTGGAAAGTAATATATTGATGGGTTTGGTAGGGTTGGGAAGGTTATAAACAAGATAAATCAATGAAAATAAACAACAAAAACTTGAAACTTAATGGTGGAAGGCTAAATTAATTTGTCCAAAGTGACAGTACTTTGGGTTTTGAAAGTGATTCCAATAGAGCTTTGGGTTTCTAGTGATGTTGCTTGCTTGTTGAAGGATGATGGGTAACTATATGTAAAAGAGATTAGATGCAATAGTTTGGATTGTGGATTATGGATCCATTTCACTTCTTCCTCATCTCCTTTTATAGTATGAAGTTACTAATTGGGATGGAGGAAGTTACTAATTTGATAGGGGATAAAGTTACCAACTTATGACATTTTAAAGATAGTTTTAAAATAAAGTTTCCATTTAGGGAGATATTTATCTCACACAAAGTTTTCAATGCTTTAAAGCTTTAAAATAAACTTGGAGACTTGACCGTTAATGGTTAGGCCAATCATTAATGGTTAGGTTGACCATCAGTGGTTAAGGGCCTAGAAGGAAATGGGTTGAAACAAGTTAAAAAGAGGCGAAATAAATTATTTAGTTAAATTTGTAAAGTTAGGGGTTTGAGAGGGTCAAGAGGTAGTTTGACATTGAAATCTATCGTGTGAAATTTATGAGTGTCTACACAAGCCACTCAAATTGCTAACACTATGCTTGACTAGAAGTATTATCTATAGGATTCACTCAGTAAGGTAAAGTCCAACTTGTCAAAAGCAGAGAAGACCAAAATCATCATGGAAGATCAAGTGGCCATGATAAACCTCATGGATGTCTCACTTAAGGAGTCTCTTAACTCAAGAGACATGGTGATGAAAAAGATGAGTACATGATAGAATGAGATTATTCAATGCATGTTGTTACACCAATAGAATTGATGAAATATTACATGATATTCAATTGAATCTTTATTATAATAAGGATATCATTGCTCCATGAAGCATGATGATATTCAAGAAATCATGTAGTGCCAAAATCCTTTATTTACTTATATCAGTAGTGTCTGGGATGTCTTAGCTAAATGGAAATAATTCAATCAATATCTTTCACACCTGGATAACTCGATTAGTACATTTTTTTATGATCCATATTTCATCCCATTGGCTTAACTCACATAATATTTTTATAATAGGGAGGTGTCCAAATTGACATAAACACACTTTTGATGTCCTATATTGCACCCTAGTTGAGAAAGCATATTTTTCAATTCTTCTCGCATAAATTTAGTACAACATGGGAATGACCCTAGGCTATGGGTCACTTAAAATTGGGTTAAACCTCTAGAGAATTTTGGATTCCTTTTGGTTCTATTACCTAAAATATACCTAAAGTAGTAATTGATTATAAAAGGGGAGAGGGAGTAACAATAAATAATGAAAGCATGTAAAATGAGGTGATGCACTAGTAACTGCAACACTTATTCTTTGCACAAGACACACTATAAGACACATTCAAGACCAAATAAGATCAGTCCCACATAAGTATTTCACAATAAGGCATTGACCAACTATCAAACTAGCATGAGAGGGTAGATATCCATAGACAAGATAATAAATAAACTATATATTTCACATAAAATGACCTATAAAGAATACAAAGAATTCAATGAAGGTGAGGGAACTTAGACACAAGAAAGGAATATATTCACTTAATCACAATACATGAATTCATAGAACACACTTCAATTCAGTCTTTACTACATCAAAAGGTATTATAGTAAAAACTTTGAAATAGCATGAGCAAGCCAAAGCATAAGAGTCTATTTATCTAAAAAATCTCAGAGATTTCTTTCTAAAACTTCCAGAGAGAGATACAATGTGAAATAAGATGGAACATATATATAAAATGGGAATAAGAGAGAGAAATTTATGATGGATTCGCACCAATTTGAGGTTATTGAGTCATGATATTATCAAGAAGGAACCACTTTTAAAATCTCTATAACAGAATTGAATGCCCATTGTTCTTATCTATCCACAAGGTCTCCTCCTTGGAACTCTATTCCATCTTGTAATTGATCTTCTAATAAGGACAAACTTCTCATATCTCAAAATTAATAGCTTCATGCCACATGTACTTTAGATAGTCGTAAATACTTGTTTTGTTAAGGATAGAGCCACATTGATAAATGAGACACATTTTCCATAACCATTCATATCTACCTTATGATCATAGGTCCACTATAGATGAAAACTAATCTAGATTATTGGTTTTCCTATAGTCATTATATCGATGTAGATATATAGACTACATAGACTTGTTTTGGGCTATATTAGGTCTAAATAGGCCCATTCTATCTTTGTAGGAACTAGGAATTCACCATATGTATGGATATTTATTTTAATAATGGTGAATATAGCCACAAGACAATACTACAACCTTCAAAAGATGAACCCTATATGTTATAAATCTATGAACCAGAGGTCCATATTGATATTCAATGGTGCCCATTTATGTCTTCTAAACTGACTACATGACTATGTCCAATTTATGGCATTCAATTGAGATCTAATGGAAATGGGATGATGCTTTGAAAGAATTGATTTCTTAGATCGAAAATGGTTCCTTTGAACTCTAATGAGAAAAGCTTTTGGTTCAACTTTGCCCATTGAATATTGACTCGAACCAATTAGATTATTCTAAAATATCTTTGTTCTTATTAGTTTCATGGATTCTTGCTATCAGATCCTTAACTTTTTGACATCCTACGCACCACAGATTTTCATGGTATGAATAAATGCTAGCCTTTGATCTAGATCCTTTGACTCCTTAACTTTCACTTGCACCATTGGATCAAGGTGTATGAGTGAATGCATATCATTGATCTTGTTGAGACCCACCATTTAAAATCAAACAACTAATTCATGAGGCCCAAATTTGGCATATGTATGCTCATATTTGATGTTTGCATGAACCTCTTTGACATCTGTATGACCATCATTAGGATTTTTGAACTTAAACAAATATTTTTTGTGGCTTAAATTTGACATCCATATGCTTTTCATTTGATGTATACATAATTGTCACTAAATTCCATGCAACCACCAATATTTGAACCCCAATGGATAAATTCTTATCTTTATTTTGATGTCTATACAAATGTTCCATTCTACAAGCTAAAATTTGAAGACTCATAACTTGATCTAGAAAACTCATCAAGGCATGTAACTTTTAGGGGATGATTTAGGTACCAAGAAACTCAATCCCATATGACTATTTAGCTTGTGGGAGATTCTTAAGAAAACTTATAAAATGCATAAGTGAACTGGTCTACTCATTTTGGTATGATGTCTTGATGATAGTCTAGTCCCTAAGACTTACACAGTTCATCTTTTGTTCATTTTTAAAGGTTCTTATGAACTCTTACTACTTGTGCAACCTACTTGATGTTCCTGCATGCTATGACCACCATGAGAACCTGATCAGACCCTTCATTTTCATTTATAGACCCATTTATATGCCACTTGATCTTTTCTCCATCAAAGACTCAACTCACCTTTTCTATCTAGGAAGTAAGCTTGGTATGTGGGCCAAAATGGCCAACATTTCTGGTGACTCATAGGGAATCATGCCTACTATGCTTGATAACCTAGACCATGTTTCCTTATCTAGTCTATTGGGCATGGAGTCTCCTCTCTAGTTCAAAAATTTGATATGAATCTAGAACTATATGCCAACCCTTGGATAACTCCTCTTGAAACAAAAAGGGACCAAAAGGAACAAAAATGCAATAAATTTCCCAAGGCACTGATTGAAGGGAAATATAGAATAGAAGGGAAACTAATCTACCAAAGCAAGGACCACTAACCTAATGTGCTAGAACAACACTTGGAGAAAAATAAACAACTAATTATGTACAAGGAAGCTAACTAACCAAGATAAAGCATGATCCACTTAGATAAAAAATAAAATTCATAGACTCACTTGGAGAATGACATGTCACATGTTCCCTTACAAGCTTGGTGGTTGAGGAAGCAAATCTTTTCTTTTCCATCTCCTTTGGCATACTCATATGTAGAATGGTAGGGGGAAAATAATCTCAAATGTAAACATACTCCCTTAGTGGTTCTTCTTCTTTACCAATTTCCAACTAAAATTTGTGTCTCAAAGGACACCTTCTTATAATGGTAATCTTACTAGCAGTCCCTAGCTTGGGTTCAAGTTCTATTCCTTCATAATATAGTTAATTAAGTTGAGCACCAATGAGACTTGTCTTACCTTTTGTAAGCATACCCATATTTTCAAGCTCACCAAGGATCTGGTATCCCATTCTAAAGATCTAAAATAGGTCTATGTCTATAATGAACTCTTAAGATGGTAGTATTAGAGGACTACCCACTCCATGCTCTTTGATTTTATTAACAAGGTTACTTTATTTAACTACAATCGAACCACAATCCTCCTAGAAAAGAGTATACCCTACTCTCAAAACTTTGAACAAGTATTCCAATGGGCCTTTTGATTGATTGGTCTCCGCTACTTACCCCACAAATGCATCAATTTCATCAACTATTATATCCATTTCCTAATCCTTTACATAAGATGGTAGCTCATCTAAGGAGTTGATAGCCTCAACTTATTCATTCTCAATATAAGATGGTAGCTATGATTCCTCTTCCTTGAAGGTAAAAATGCAAGACATCTCCACTTTTGATGTAACTTGAATTGTTTGAGTATCCCCTTAATAGAGGAAGTTCATGAAGTTTGGAACCTTGAATTGCTTGACCTCTTCAAGCTCATTTTATTGATCAGATGGACTAGGTATAATAGGATCCTCATGACAAAGTTTGGGCATCACATAATTTGAGTGCATAGCCCATGAAGGTTTCCAAGTTTGAGATGGATGTGTTATATGAGGAATGGTAGGTGGAGTGGGTAAAGGGACAACTATCTCTTGGGGAGGTAGGAAGCTTGGGAATTTGAATGTAATAGTTGTAGAATTTGGTAATATATATAGATATTGGGGTATAGAATGAATTTATTTGAAACTTGGTACCTCCATGGAATGCTCTTTAGTAGATGAAGCCATGAAACTAGGAACTTCCATTAGATTGGATTCCTCTTGATGTACTTGTTCTTGTTCTTGCATCTCAACTTCCTCTTTGAATTCATCTATTCTTGGATCTTGAAATACTGTAACATGCTCACCCTTTCCCATATTTTATGTTCACATGAACATATTTCATGTACCAATTATGAGTTCTTCTTGGTCAGTCAAATCACCTTATTTTTCTATTTATTTAGTTTCTTCTTCTTGAATTGACTCACAAAAGATAGGCTCTTTCTCAAAGAGTGGTATAATAAACCCTTGAAAATATTTAGTGGGATGAGAAAGGTACAAATAAGTTACCATAGGCACCTTATTTTTCTCATTGAGCTAGTCTTCTTGAATCACCTCCACCTCCTCTCTCTATTGCTTTGCTTCTTTAATGGCTCTCCATGAAAGAAAGGCTCTAGGATTTTGAGGGGAAAGGAGTGGAGGAAGAATGATCTCTTAATTGATCTTGAATTTATAATTTTGGCTTGTACCTAATTTTTCTTCTTTATTTCTTGATTGTTGGATTTGATTCTAAGTCATAACCTTAGGTTTGGAAACCTCTACTTCTGCACTTATTTTTACTATGGTTGAAAAAGGAGTTTATTTCTATGTTTCTTTTGTAGCTACTATTAAATGTTGAAGATAATGATTTATAAACTCAATTTACTTAGCTAAATTAGCCTCAAAATCATGGACCAATTGGTTAGAGATGTCTCCCTATAGAACTTAAAATGAAGTCTCTTCAAAACATGTTCATTCAACCTTCTGAGGTTTCTCTTGGAAAGGCTTTTAGGTAGGAAAGTTAGGCAAGGCCTAAAAAGACTATTGAGAGCTATGGTAAACATTGGATTATTGATCATAAGGAGGAAATGGGGGCCCTATGGGAATAAACTACTACAAATGATGACCCTAGGGTTTCTCATAAACCACCAGCCTCTCTTCAATGGCTACTATTATACCACCAATGTTTAAAACATTAGAACTAGAATTTAAGTGGCCTTTCCTTATGAAAGATGAATATACATATTTATCTTGATATAAATTATCTCTCATGATTTGAATTCCATGCTTGGAAATCTCCTCTCTATAGCCCTTCCTAGTGTCTATATTTATCATCTCTTTCTCATAGCTAATCAAAGCTTTCTTGAAACTTGATATGGATTGATTTGGGGATTTATAGGTATGATCAATAAAATAAATAGATTCATGAGGGATATTATAGGAATGGTAAGGGTCACCATATAGTTGGTAAGGATTTGTACACGATTGGTGATGCTCATCATAATATTGATAGAGATCATGGTAGGGCTAAGATGGGTTATGAGGAAGGTAAGAGCCATGCCCTTGATAATAAGGATCATAAGAAATTTAATAAGGCTCATCATAAATTTGATATAACTCTCTTTAGGGCTAATTAGGCTCATATGGATGATGAGGATCATGTTAGAACTACTGATAAGGGGGTGAATAATAGGGGTATTTACCATAGCTATTCATATCAACCTCATGTGTCAAATGAGATGCAAGAATTGATTAAAAATATTAAATGAGACATAACTATGATGCTTACAACCAAAAAAAATGATTCAAAGTCACCATTAGTGCTAAGCTACTTTCTTCCAAAAGATGATTAGAGGAAAGTCACACCAACAATCTTCCCATTTTTTTGGATTTCATTCCCATCAAGCATACCAAAATTGTTGGCATCTTAGATTGTACCCTAGCTAAGTAAGGAGATTGTTCAGGGCTTCTCATAAAAATCTAGTCTAACATGGGAATGGACCTAGGATGTGGGTCACCTAAACTTGGGTCAAATCTCTAGATAAGGCTAGATTCCTTATGAATCTATCACCTAAACTAGACCTAAACTGGTAATTGATAGGAAAGGGGAGAGAGTAACAATAATATATGAAAGCATGTAAAATGAGGTGATGCACAAGTAACTGTAACACTTATACTTTTCATAAGACACATTCAAGACTAAAAAATATTAGTCCCACTTAAGTATTTCATAATAAGCATTGACCAACTATCAAACTAGCATGAGAGGGTAGATATCCACTTCTAGGCTAATCTATAAACTATATATTGCACTTAAAATGACTTATAAGGACTAAAAATCATTCAATTAAGGTGAGGAAAATTACACATAGGCAAGGAAACATATATTCACTTAACCATAGTACATGAATTCATAGAACACACTTCAATTCAGTTTGCAAAAATGATGAAATTTAGTCTTCATTACATCAAAGGTGTTATAGTACAAACTTTGGCATAACCTGAGCATGCCAAAACATAAGAGTCTATTTCTCTAAAAAATCTCAAAGATTTCTTTCTAAAACTTTTAGAGAGAGCTACAATTTGGAATAAGATGGAACATATATAGAAAAGGGGAAGAAGAGAGAGGGATTTATAATGGATTAGTTCCAATTCGAGGCTACTGAGTCATGATCTTATCAAGAATGAACCAAGTTTTAAAATATTTGTAATAGAATTGAATGTTCATTATCCTTATTTATCCACAGGTCTCCTCTTTAGAACTCCATGCCACCTTCTACTTGATTTGATGACAAGGACAAACTTTTCATATCTCAAAACTGATAGGTTCATGCCACATCTACTTTAGATGGTCATAGGTACCTTTTTATTGAGGATAGAGCCACATCGATAGATGAGTCACCTTTTCCATAACTATTCATATCTTCCCTATAATCATAGGTCCACTTTAGAAGAAAACCAATCCAAATTCTTAGTTTTATTATAGTCATTATGTTGATGTAGATCTATAGACTACATAGCCTCGTTCTAGTCTATATTAGGTCTAAATAGACCCATTTTGTCTTTGAAGGGAACCAAGAATTCACCATATGCACAGATCTTTCTTTAAGAATGGATAACATGGTCACATGACAATATTGAAACCTTCAAAAGATGGACCTTGTATGTTATAAATCTACAAACCATAAGTTTGTATTGATCTTCAATGATGCCCCTTTATGTATTCTAACCTGATTGCATGACTATGTCCACTTCTTGTTGTTCAATAAAGCTCTAATGGTGATAAGATGATGCTTTGTAGGATTTTCTTACTTCGATCAAAAATGGCTCCTTCAACCTCTAATGAGAAAAGCTTCTTGTTTGACTTTAATCATTGAATATTGACTCAAACTAATCAAATTATTCCAGACTATCTTTATTCCTATTGGTTTTATGGATTCTTGCTATCAGATCCTTGACTTTTTGACCTCCTATACATTATTTATCTTCCTATTATGAATGAACACTAGCCTTTGATCTAGATTTTATAACTCCTTGACTTTCACTCACACTGTCAAATCAAGATGTATGAGTGAATGTGTACCAGTGATCTTAATGGGACCCACCATTTGAACTCAAATGAAAAATTCACAAGGTGTAAATTTTATGTTTTCATGCCCGTTTTTGACATTCACATGAATGTATTTGATGTCTGCATGACTATCATTAGGATTTTATGTGATATCCCCTTCTAATAGGGATATATGAAAGACACAAAACTCTAATACCAAAGACAAAAGCTCTGATACCACTGTGATGTCCCTTACTTAGGGGCTCTTTTTGTCTCTACACAATGCTAATATATAGCAAATAAAGCTCTGATCATAGATACAAACTGCAGAATAGATTCAAGTATGCATAAACAAATCACAGCTCTTATCATTCATTCAGATGATTACAAAATATGTCCTTATAAACTATTACAATTGAAGTCCTTTCTTATGCATATAAAACATGAAATACAGTATTGAAACCCCTGGCTTTGCAAATCTGGGAGTGAAATCTGAATCTGAAGGGTCTCAGCCTTTCTGTGTCGACACACAAACGCCGTCGTCGGTCGATATCTCGCCGATGTCAGTCTCTATCGGTCGGCTTTCTGCCGACATCGGTCTTCAGTCGACCGATGTCGGTCACCGGAAGCTCTTTCTGCCGATGCCGGTTCCTGATGCGGACCTGTACGGACTTGTTACGGCCACCAACCTGTCTGTTCTTAACCCTTGATAGCTGAACAACCTAATGATCTCACGGATATAGATTCTAACACAAAATCTATCTTTGTATATCTTATTGGATCAACAACTAAATAAATAAAATACCTGGAAAGCTCTGTGATAAACTTCTGTGTGAAGTTATCTCTCAACCCTGGAATTCTATGATAACTTCTAGATGAAGCTATCTCTCAATTTGGCAATAAATCAGCTGATATCTCACAGCCTCTAAATCACACACAATAAAGAGGGAACGTTCTCCACTGCAATGGAATCCTGGAACCCTTGGCTCAGTCTTCACAGAAGAATTTCTTCAATTTTCAATAATCAATAATCTATGCATAATCAATAATGGCCTCCATGTGAAACCCTTATACCCTCAAAAGATATGCTTGCCCTAATTAGGGTTTTTCTTAAATTAGCATTAGGGTTTCTAATCTAAAATTAGACCAAATAATTAATAATTAATAATTAATTATTAATGAGACCAAATAATTAATATTTGATTAAATCAATCAAATATTAATATCTCCCTCAATATACGTCGGATCCTCAAACCGATCGAAGTAGGTGAATCAAGGAGTGATTCTGCACATGACCATACCAAAATAAAGGTGCTCCACTGCATATCAAATATCCCTAAAAAGTAGGAGCTCAGGTCTAATGCGTCTGAAATAACCTAAATGAAAACCAAATGTAGAAATTCTGTGAATCAAAGTCAAGCCAAGCTCCATTATGACCCTCTATCCATCCTAATTAGCCTACGAAGGTCATATAATAGGCTAACCATCAAGTCTATCAATGTCCACGAAAAAGGGGACATGACAATCCACCCCTCCTGAAATTGCTTGTCCCCAAGCAATCTCAGAACAATGAACCACTCGATCCTCCGGGATCCCAAATGTAGTTATGCCCTGCACTGCTGTAAATCAATGTAAGTACCTGCAATATCATCAGAAGTAAAACAAAGAGGAACCCATAATCAAATTGGCGAACACAACTCAACCGATCTCTGAAATCACAACTGCCCTGGATGTGTCGATACTGTAGACTGTGTACTTGGCAACTGCAATTCCCATCTACAAAAGATGGTGTTAATCCATCCCGAAACTGATCCCTCTGTAACGGTGGCACAACCAACTGTACCACACTATCCAATGTGTGAGAAGAATCAATCTGGAGACTCGACTCCACTAGTATCCCAAACTCCTCAGAATCAGATACTCCCAAATCCTGAACGTGTGTATCAGCATCAGCAATATGCTCCTCAGCAACAACTGGAGGAATGTACTCATCACCAACCACCTCAATATACAAATAATCATCCATACTCTATAAATCAACTCCAAAGCTCATATCAACAGACGGAGTATCAATAACTATAGCATCACTGTCTAACTCTTCCATACGGAAAGAAACAACTAGTGAAACTAAGTCCTCAAAACTGTCCACTGCATTCTCCTGAGTATCATCTGCAATAATAGGATCCTGGGACTCTGCTACAGTCTCTGCCATAGTTGAGAGATCATCAACCCTCAGTGCACTAACATCTGAGCACACCTCTACACTCTGAGTGCAAGCATCTAACTCATCCTCATCTTCACTATATCCTATCTCATAATCATAATAATTATGGGACATGCTGCTCTCTCGTCTAAGTGATTTGTAGTGCTCTCTCCTCATCTTGACAAAATGATCAAAGGTTGTCCTCTCTTGAACATGAGGAGGTAATAAGTCCCACTCATCATTCGCTGTCATATACCACGTGAGTTTGTTTTTGGATGTAGGATATGAAAGAATTTCATTCATCCTCCTCTGAGTTGCTTCCAACTGCTTCAAACTGTGTTCCAGCTTCTTCATATCATTGTCCCACTGTTTCTGAGTATATGAAGGCATCATGATACTTTGCTGATTCAATCTACCCAAACTACCCAACAGGATGGCAAGACATTAGCTCTGATACCACTGTGATATCCCCTTCTAATAGGGATATATGAAAGACACAAAACTCTGATACCAAAGACAAAAGCTCTGATACCACTATGATGTCCCTTACTTAGGGGCTCTTTTTGTCTCTACACAACTCTAATATATAGAAAATAAAGCTCTGATCATAGATACAAACTGCAGAATAGATTCAAGTATGCATAAACAAATCACAGCTCTTATCATTCATTCAGATGATTACAAAAGATGTCCTTATAAACTATTACAATTGAAGTCCTTTCTTATGCATATAAAACATGAAATACAGTATTGAAACCCCTGGCTTTGCAAATCTGGGAGTGAAATCTGAATCTGAAGGGTCTCGGCCTTTCTATGTCAACACATAAACGCCATCGTCGGTCGATATCTCACCGACGTCGGTCTCTGTCGGTAGGCTTTCTGCCGACGTCGGTCTTCAGTCGACCGATGTCGGTCACCGAAAGCTCTTTCTGTCGATGCCGGTTCCTAATGCGGACCTGTACGGACTTGTTACGGCCGCCAACCTGTCTGTTCTTAACCCCTGATAGCTGAACAACCTAATGATCTCATGGATATAGATTCTAACACAAAATCTATCTCTGTATATCTTATTGGATCAACAACTAAATAAATAAAATACCTGGAAAGCTCTGTGATAAACTTCTGTGTGAAGTTATCTCTCAACCCTAGAATTCTGTGATAACTTCTGGATGAAGCTATCTCTCAATTTGGCAATAAATTAGCTGATATCTCACAGCCTCTAAATCACACACAATGAAGAGGGAACGTTCTCCACTGCAATGGAATCCTGGAACCCTTGGCTCAGTCTTCACAGAAGAATTTCTTCAATTTTCAATAATCAATAATCTATGCATAATCAATAATGGCCTCCATGTGAAACCCTTATACCCTCAAAAGATATGCTTGCCCTAATTAGGGTTTTTCTTAAATTAGCATTAGGGTTTCTAATCTAAAATTAGACCAAATAATTAATAATTAATTATTAATGAGACCAAATAATTAATATTTGATTAAATCAATCAAATATTAATATCTCCCTCAATATACGTCGGATCCTCAAACCGATCGAAGCAGGTGAATCAGGGAGTGATTCCGCACATGACCATACCAAAATAAAGGTGCTCCACTGCATATCAAATATCCCTAAAAAGTAGGAGCTCAGGTCCAATGCATCTGAAATAACTTGAATGAAAACCAAATGTAGAAATTCTGCGAATCAAAGTCAAGCCAAGCTCCATTATGACCCTCTATCCATCCTAATTAGCCTACGAAGGTCGTATAATAGGCTAACCATCAAGTCTGTCAATGCCCACGAAAAAGGGGACATGACATTTTAAAAACCCAATGTTTATTTTCCATAGCTTTGATTTGACATATACATGCCCATCATTTTATTTCTATAAAAATATCATTAACATCCATGTGATTGTCAATCTTTGATCCCCAATGGATAAATGTTGAGCTTTATTTTTACATCTATGTGAATGTTTTATTTTACAAGCTAAACTATGAAGACTCATAACTCGAGCTAGAAAACTCATCAAGGCATGAAACTTTAAAAGGATGATATAGGAACCAAGAATTTAAATCCCATGTGACTCTTTCACTCATGGGGGATTCCTGAGTAAACATATAAATTACACAAGTGAACTAGTCTACTTATTTCCACATGGCATCTTGATGATGGTCTGGTACCTTAGAATTACATAGTTCATATTTTGTTCATTTTTTAAGGTTATGATGAACTCTTACTACTTTTTTAACCTTCTTAATGTTCCTACATGCTATAACCACCATGGAAACCTATTCGGACCCTCCATTTTCATTTCTAGACCCATTTCTAAGCCACTTGATCTTTTCTCCATTAAGGACTCAACTCACCTTTTCTATCTATTAAAGAAGCTTGGTATGTGGTCCAAAATGGAAAATAAAAACCTCTAGTATGTGATTCTATAGTTGCATTATCTTTATCTATAGTTTCTATAATGCCATTATATGGTAACACCATATTCTAGGACATCACTAGCCACACTAAAATCTTAGCAAACTCCTCTAGCTCAATAACACACTTCATGCCTCCTCCACCTCTCTAAGTATTTTTAAATATCAAATTTTTAATGTTTTAAATAAACTCCAACTAGGGTAGGCTAGAAGCATTATGCATGGGCATAGGATGGTTGAAAACCCAAAAAGGGTAACAACCTAGTTATACTAATATATTGAAAACCTATAAGGGTGGTATATTGGTATGTTACTTAGTTAAAAACCTTAAATGGTAACTAAGTCATATGAAAGATATGAAACATAGTGAAATAAACCTTACACAATTACCATAAGCACTATTTTTTGGACCAACCCCTCAGTGTAGCAAATTCTACCAATTTTAGCAGTAGGCACACTTTCATGACTTTGTCGTAGTACAAGTCAATTGTTTAATTCTAGATACTTTAAATCATAGAATTTAAATGCATGACAAGTGTACAATGTAAAACATTTTATGTAATACATATCATTTTGTGTGTATTCAGATTATATATGTAGTCTATAAGACTACACAATGCGAAGAGACTCCTTTGAGATTGAACTGAAAAGATAGAATGTTGAAGTGATAGATTTTAGTAATTTTTATGTATAGTGATCAAATGTAAAGGAAAAGAGTTTTGAAATATATGGATTAATATAGAGATTTGATGATGGGTTTTTAGAATGTAGTTTTTTACTTATTTTGTGTACAGTGTATACTCTATTTTTCTTACATATATTTAATTACATAATAACAATAAACATTTTGTATAATTTAAAGTCTAAATTTTTTGAATAAATAATGTAATTCTAAACCTAATGAATAATTTATATTTATATAATTTTGTCTATGATCTAAACATGTATCCTACTTTACACAGAAATACACATTAACATGTCCTAATGAGTTTCTAGGAAATTGATACTTTTTTGATCATACAACATTTGGATTTATTAGTTTTGTTTCCCATCTTAATCATCCCATGGATTTATTATCCACACTTAACATGATATATACACTTTAAATTTGGCCACTTAATTATAATATTCCATGTGATCTATGTGCCACATAACCTAATGTACAAAGGGTCACTATCATTACTAATACCACTACTAGGGTGCATGCTCTCTTTTGGATTTTAATTATTATATCTCCTACTTATGATACATTGACATATATAACCATGTAATGGACTCAATGTAAACCCTTACCAACTCATCTCATCATCAATATATAGATAATATTGGAACCCACTCAAAACTCCCAATTTCCTTCACATACACTAAAAAATTCATAATACATTTATGGTATGAAGAGATATAAGTAAAATCATATTAATCAATTACTTATTTATCATAACTATAACATATCTCTTTTCACGTGATCAAATATGAAATAATCAAAGGGTACACAAATCATGAACCTAATCTTAAAAATAATCTCAATTAATGAGTCCACTCTGAATAATACTTACCAATGGGCCAAGTCCAAGGTAAGGCTAGGCATGGCATCACATATCTTAATATATATTGTAATTGAGTTCAATTATGATTTATTTAACAAAGTTGATAGACTGTGTGTGTGTGTGTGTGTGTGTGTGTGTGTGTGTGTGTGTGTGTGTGTGTGTGTGTGTGTGTGTGTGTGTGTGTGTGTGTGATGTAGTGGTAATTATATCACGATCATTTAATTGGACATCATCATGCAAGGATTACATTTTTTTGAAATATGTATGAGCATTTATTATATAAGGAAACCTTTTATTATGATAGAAGGAATGGATATCCTCATATGCCCCAAAATATTCCAAGAGAAACTTATCATTAGTAAATTCATCCAATATGTAGATTTTAAGTAAGATCATATCTCCAATGAGATTGGGCTATGCTAAGTCTAGTGTTGCTACATTATGAAATTTTTGTGTAAGATTAATTTTTGATATAAGGAAGTGTGTATATATATTATATTTTTTTATATCACTTTCATCATTAACATATAAATGGTTTAATTTTAAAATTAAATTTGAATCATTCTTATATACTAGGCCTTGTCTAACTATATGATCATATGGGGACACCATGTTAATGATGGATTGTGCTTGATTCCTTATTCCTTGTCAAGTATATCCTATCCTTTTATATATTCTTTAATATAAAATAATATTCTATTAATTTGGTTGCTTATATTATAGGGATAAAATTATTATGTACTAGTGTTTTCATACCAATTTTCAAAATGGAATGCCTATATTCTCAAGGTGAAAAATATAATTGTGTTGAATTATAAAAAAATTATCTCCTATTTTGGTGTAATAAAAACCTCTAAGGGTTAAATCATATGGATATGAGGTATGTAATTTTCTTAGTTTGTGTTATCACATAGTGCTTGAAAGGTTTATGATTCATAAGATAAGTGTTTATATATCCTTCATGATTAAATTTGATATATGCATGCAAGGTAGAAAGTACTATAATCAAGTTCATCAAAATGTTTTACTTATTTTTTGATTACTTGTTGAGATAAATAAGACAAAACTATAAATATTTATATTATCTAAAATACGAAAAAATCATAAAAATATGAATGTAAAATATCTGATTGATACTTTACTTACTATATTTGTATTTTACAAAGCAAGAGAGTAAGAGATGCACATAACTGATATTTGATTTATTTGTGTGTGCACTATCATGATCAATCTATAATGCAATTAAATGTTTGGATTTCAACACTTTGGCATGAAGAAAATTTGACCTACATTTGTATTTAAACTTAGCTCTAGGGACAATCTTGTGAGTTATATTCAGATATTTATGCCTTTGCGATAATATCTATAGATATTTACCAAATATAGGTATAAGCTTAGGATTGATTTTTATTTATTGATAACTCTTTGATATTTAACACTATGAGTAACACATAAAACATTCCTATGTGTACCTAATATAAATATTCAAATTTAAAAATTAGTCATTAAGTGTCCTTATACATTAATCGTAGAGTTACACACCTGTAGGAAAATTGTAATTATCTAGTTATTGTTAGTATTGTCTTAGGAGTGAAATTAATTATCCGATATATGATGATCATCTATTTAGAATTCTTTATTATTCTTGCATATATTAGGGTGATCTTAAGTATTTGTATTGGTAAATTGGGTTAACCAAGTCAACCTATGGATATAAAAATAGAGGAAAGTGTGCAAAAGAGTAAAATGTATATTAAAATTCCATGTCAAAGTGTGTCAAGTGTGACGTTTGCAAAATGTATAATACAAATTTGGTTTTCTACAGTATAATATGTCACAATAATGATGTATCCATGAACTTGAACTATTTTTCCATGACTAGAGTATCATGTAGCATAATGTCGTAGTCATGAATAATATGATGTGACACACTAAGTGTTTAGTATAACAAATAATAGGAGAGGAGAATAAAAATCATCAAATGAGATAATAATAATAATAATTATTAGAGAGAAGGTTTGAAAGTTGATAACACTTCAAAATAATTGAGGGTTATTTAAATATATCATGTGTAATATAAAGTTGAATATGTTACAATAATATCAAGTAGTAGATGATAAGGTGTTCAGAATCATAGCATGGGTAGAAAATGAAATAAGAAAAGGCCACAATATTAAAAAAATAACAAGTATTTTAAACAAAATAAGAAAAGGTGTTATAAAATGAAAAATAATTAAAGATGTATACAATGAAGCCCATGTTATGTTGCGTGAAGTATTAACCCATAAGTTAGGGTTATGAATATCCCCTATTCTATATCATCATTCATTATATCATCATGTTCACTCTAAAAATTTTAAGTGCATTGGTATTAATCATTGTTATTAAATATAATTGAGTGTGAAACATCCTTAGCATTATTTTTTTTAAGGTTCTTGATTAGTATGATATGTACAAAATACTTTTGAATTATCAGATATTGATTTCAATATTGTACTGTCTTTATGAATAAGAGGCGGCTCAATCAAAATTTTATCCAATAATTATTTTAGTATGTCATATTGATCTTTGAAAACTTCTTGGGTTTATTTGAGATATTTATTATTATATGTGGTGCTTCCTTCTCAAGATTGACTATATATGTGTTTATTGTAGGCTCGTGAATATTAGAAATATTGGAGTCCCTAATAAATAAGGTATGAATATTTTACACAAGTTTTATAGACATTCAAGTGAATTAATTTAACAATTTAAAATTTATACCAAATAAACTCTCATTGAAAGCTTATATATGACTATTAACAAATATATGTCACTTTTCAAGAGCACATTGTTGATAAATCAAAATAAGTGCATATGAGAACACAGTATATATATATATATATATATATATATATATATATATATATATATATATATATATATGTAATTATGCATATATTGACCTCATTTAATATGTTTAATGTCTCATATGGTTTTCTATGTTCATTGTTTGTGATGTACTTATCTATAAATTCCTCTTTTAAGCCTGTAAATGAATATACAAACCCACTAGGTAAATCAAATAACTAATCTAAGGCCTCACCACTTAATTTACTAATAAATAAGGTAAGGAAGGCCACACCATGAATTTTTCTAGTTGTAGATAAAAATATGGCATGAAGGTATGCTTAAGGGTCTCCATGACCATCAAATAATTTGAATTCAAGATCCACTAAATCCTAAGAATAGGATTGGAATGCACTACATTATCCCAAACCCTAACATGTGAACCCTTTTGATGAAGATAAATATTATGGACCTATATTTATAAGTTTAATATAGCATGCATCATACTCAATATCACATTTTTATGAATGGTGGTATTCTCAATAGTTATTTTAAATGTTGAGTCATATGAACACTTTATAGTAATCAGATTATGATTCAAACATTCATCGTAATTCATATCAATTGTAGGAACACAAAAAAATCTTAAGGTTTTCTACATGAGAAACATTTGAATTATTTATTTATTTATCCTTATGCAAAATTATATAAATAAGACTAGGATTTGTAAGTTGAGGTGGTGAGACTAAAACTGCCCCCACCAGATTTTGATGCTACTCTAGATCCTAGATTATTGAGTGAGTTTATATGATTGAAGATAGATAATTTTAATCTTAAATTATGTTTGTTTGTTTATGATGATTGAGATAGGATAAATAGGTCATGATTTAGGACAAAAGGTGATCCTAGGGCTTCTAGTTCTATGTCTCTTGTATTAGTAGATGTATAGCATGTTGACATGGATGAGGAGGGTCATGTGGACTATACTCTAATTATAGAGTTATTTGATGTTTAATTCATTTTATAAAATATTTATTGCATATTATATCATTTAAGGATTGTGTTTGTGTGTGTGGATGTGTGTTTTATTTGTTATTTTACTATAATTTAATTTTTATGATTGTATGTATTTAACATTTTGAACTTTAATATGCATGTATTTAATTTTACTTACACATATTAGAATTTTAGTATGGTAGCATTTAAATTTCTATCTGATAATAATGTAGAAAACTATATGAGCTTTGAGTAATCATTTATAACAATATCATACTACCATTACAACCATTCATAGCCAATCTATAAGTTTTTAGATATAAATTAAGATCCCCATTTCCATTGAAATTACAAAATATTGGTATCTACAAACCATTTAGTAATAGTGTGTATAAGATATTATGTGTTATAGGATTACTATTAATAAGATTCTAATCTACTCAATAATGATAGCCTTTTTTTCCAATGTGAGTTGATGTACCTTATGTTGAAAATCACCAATGACATGCAATAAAGATATGAACTATTATGAAGGAACATTGAGATCTTGTAGTGGTTATTTTAATAATTAAATTTTAGTATTAATTTTATCCATTGGTTTATTATTTATAATATGGGAATAAAGGTTGGGAAGAAAAACTTCTTGATGCATGGTATATTGATTAGATTCATTGGTATTTAATATATCATTATTTTACCAATGGATATTACATTTGATTAAAATAGAGAAAGAATACTAGTGTTTACATTTATAAAATAAACATGGTCACATATTTTATCTATTGAAAGAGAAATAACAACTAAATGAGTTATCAAAACTCTTTAGCCAAGATCTCTCAAAGCGACCTTTACTACAACTATGAAAGCTTCAACATTGCGCATCAAGAATAAACCAACTATTAATGTATTCTATATCAAATATTTTACAATAGAGATTTAAAAACAGGTTTAAAATAGGAGAATATTAAACATCCCATGAATGTGAGACTAACTTCCCCAATATAAGTGGAAGAAAGGCATAAACCTATCATACTCATGAATGTGGGATAAATATATTTAATGAAATAACACTTAAGTAAACTAAAGAGTAGGAAAATAATATCCTACACTAACCCTCCCTTAAGTGTAGCTTAGGTGGTTACAATAAAGGATGCAATGTGAAGTCACATGCCCCTATGGATGCCAATCCATCTTGCCAGAGTACATAAATGTTGAGTCACTGTAACCACCAAGTGAAAGTAGAAATGGTATTGAATATGAGGATCACTAAATATGATTAGTGCACTCTAAAATATTGGGTACAATGATGAACCTGATGAAGCATTAATTGAACATTATGCAACAAGATGGTGATAAGTGAGCACAAAGATTGGTGGGGTGGCCACACTACTGTCACTAGTAGGGATGCCACATTGGTGTCACTATAAGAATAATCAATAAGGATATGGAGACAAGTAAAAAATCCCCATATGGGTTCCATAAAATAAATTTCTTGAATAAGATACCCATGTACAAAGTAAGAATCCAAAAACACTCAAAAAGGTGAAAAAATACATATAACACTCATAAAGTGGAGAAAAAAAAGAGAAAACCCATAGGAAACCCCCATTCCCCAAAAGAGAGAAAATAATAATAGAGATAGAAATCGCCCTAATAATGATGTTGAAGTATTCTGCACTACAAGTATTCAAAGGTCACAAAGGAACTAAATCTGCATGAGTGGTCTAAATCCACTACTTGAACACAAAAACAACTGACACTATGCTACACTAGAATAACTTCAATAAAAAATGCTATTCGTGGTGTCAAAAATGTAAAAGAGTAATACATGTGTAAGGGATGCTCAACACCTAAGAATCATGATCTACACCACACCCCCATACTATTGACTAGGTGGAGTAATGACAAAAATTTATATGTACACCCCCTAATAATGGATAGAGTGGATGAAAAAGGTTTGTATGAGTGGTCTAAATCCACCACTTGAATACCAAACAAGATGATAGTGTATGCACCATAATATATCTATATGTTGTGGGAGACTATCAATTATCAAAAAAGTGGTTTCAAAAATACATATAAGGTCTCTCAAAGAGGATGGCTCTAACAGTGATGGAAGAGACAAGAAATAAAAGAAGAGAAAAGGTGCCTAGAATAGATCACATAAATGCATAAAGGTAGACAAGGTTGAATCAACAAACCCCACCCCCTAGCACTTTATAACTCAGTGTGAGTATAATATATCCCAATAAACACCCAAAAAAAAAGAAGACACTAGGCTTCACTAGAATAGCTCCAAACAAGGAGATTGTCAACCTGTCAAAAAACACATCACAAATCTATAGAGATGTTCCAAAAATAAGGGATTGAAAAAGTGTCTCCATAGAATAAGGAAAGGTACTAATAAAATGTTATTGATGGAGACATGACACAAACTACAAGTGTGTCAAAATGCCAATACACAAACTAGAATGGATCATGTTATGGGTTTATGAAAGAGTGTGGAAAATGGAGAAGAAAATCATCATGTATGAAAAAACATAGATAAAATGATGAACTAGTAAAAATAATATCCTATAAAATCACATACAAAGGATGTTAGACTTAGCTAAAAAAAAATTGAGATAATGCATAGTGTAATAGTGGCATAAGCAGTAAAATATGGGCCAAGAAAGAGTAATGGGGGCCAAATATCATGCAAATAAGATGTTGGTCACAGTGAAAAATTCATTCAAAATTGTAATGAGAGAGAAAAATAATTTGTTTTCTTATGATGGGGTTTGGCCACGTGCCAAATCGGGCCTCACCCTCTGCTCTTCAATAAATGAGAATTAAATGGGTGTGAGGTCACTTTAAAAACTAAAAAAATAAGAAATTTTCCCTCCTTTACAAAGTCCTATCAATAATATCAAATCCATTCCACTCTAATAATACTCCTCGTTTTAAATACAATCCATCATTATGGAATAAGAAGGCACCACTTGGACCCCCAATAGATTAAAATTATGTCCACCACATATAGAAAGGTAGATCTCCCTTTCTTTTTAAAAAATCCCACTTAAAAGTGTGGTCACTAATTTATGTCTACCAATACTAATAAATACTCTCCACCACATATAATCCATCCTTTTTAATAAAATCATCCCATGTTAAAAATTAATAGTGGGAGAAATAAAAAACAAACCCTTTTTTGACAAAACCATGGGCTCGGGCACTGGCTTGGACACCAAATAACAAGGTGAGATTCACGGAGACTAGTTCAAACCACCAAGTTGAGATCATTGAGTGGAATGCCAAGTAGAAGGATCAGGTACACCAAAAATCATAGAATCTGGGTAGAAAACTAATGTGATAAGAAGCTTGTGAATGTCATGCAAAATAGTTAGAAATTAATAGATATCTTCAGTACCCATTAATGAATCAACAAGTCAAAAAATTTGGGCCCTTCAATGTTGAATGATTGAGAAGGGAGCCATGTCTACATAGATATTGATCCAACTATTAAAAATGGTCCTATGCAATCCAACTATAATGAACACCAAAGAGCTGAGATAGAGATAAGTCAAAACTTTTCCTAGTCCATATTTATAATGCAATGATCTGGACATAGTGCAATAATGCAAACATGCATTTGAAGTAAAATAATGCTAAGACTAGGCAATGGATTTTTTATTGGATATGGAAAATGTTGATCCATAAATTTCAAATAATGATGATGTCATTTGGAGAAATGCAAAAAAAATAATTCACAAACTAGAACTCCAATTACTACAATCCAAATATTTCATAGCTAAGATAACACCAAATACAAAAACACCATTCTAATTCTAATATCAATCATAATAGCAAAACCAAACTAACCAATCAGATCTATCCAATGGTGAGAAAGTAACTTGGAAGAGACAACTATGGGTAGCTAGCTATGAAGAAAAGATGTTGGATAGAGAATAGGAGGCCAATGGTGATAGGTAAGGACTCAAATTTAACTTGAATTTTCTAAAAAGATGATATGATTAGAGGTGTACGACATGCATAATGGATTTTTGACAAATAATGCAAAAAATATCTTTAAAATGAATGTACAACCAACACAACAATAGATCTAACAAACTAAAAAGAAAATATTCAAAACAAAACATAGATTTTGAAGACTACATATTAGAACAAAGGAAGAACTTAGACATGCTAAGTAATGGATATTTGATATCACTCTAATACCATAAAAGGAATGCCAACAATATCTTTCCAATCCCAAGATCTAAATCATTAACAACAAAAGCATTAAAAGAAGAGTTGTAAGAGTTGTAAATACAATATATAAAGATAAATGAAATATCATGTATTATCTATAAAATAACTTTTATATGTTACAAATGAGAAGCCTTGAATATATCCCTATTAGTGGGTCAATCATCATTGGTAATAAGGTCAAAAGTAGAGATCGAGATAGGATACCCCCTCCTCCTAGGTGGTTTAAACTAAATTTCAATGGTGCAGCACATGGTAATCTTGGTGCGTTTAGGGTGGGCTGCATTATTCATGATTGTTGTGGATCAATGATCAAAGCTTTATCTAAGAAAATCTAAGATGGATGCAAAAATGAAGTGGAAGCTCAAGTTTTGGTGAGTGGTATTGAATTGGCTATCAAATGTGGGATCCCAACTTTATTGTGGAAGGTGATTCACAAGTTATTCTTATAGCTTTGGAAAAAAGAGGCTAAATCATGATACTTAGAGGATATCTTGAAGAAAACATGGGGAAATTTGGAAGCTTTCTCTACTATAAAGTGGTTTTATTGCTTTCAAGAGGTGAATATGGTCATGGACTTCCTTGTAAATTATGGCATTGATCAACTAGAGGTTTACAGGTTGGATAACATCAAGGAAGCTTGGGAGGATTTCCCTATAATGTTGATTTATCTTGGTTGAATTTTGCTCAACTATCCTTTTTTATTTCTTTGGAACACAAAGTCATTACAAAATGATTGATGTATCTATCAGATTATTTAGTGGTATGTGTGGTTGATAACACCTTAAGGACACTCCCTTTCACTCTATTTAATCATTCCTTGTTAGGAATGTGTGTGAAGTGATCAAGGAGGAAAATTTGTATTTATGATGAGATGGTGTTTTAATTAGGGTGATTGATAGCTCTCCTTGGTAGATGGGAGGCTGGAGGCTTCTCGTGGGCTCATTTATTCATATGTTTCCATGTTTAGCATTGCATATGCATGGGTGACCTTGGAGAATTTTGTGTTGTGTTTAAAGGTGAATTCAATGGAGAGCCAGAGCAAAATTGTGTTTTCCATTGCATATATCTTTGGGTCTTATGAGGTGAGGGAGATGGCCTTTGAAGGAACTATTTCATGGGCCCATATTTGACATATTTTATGGCTAACCTCAGAGGAAGTGCATGATGCTATAGCAGATGTTTTGGGTCAGGAGTTTTTAGTTAAGGGGATCAAATGCAAGGTAAACTTATAAGTGGTTGTTGTCTTTGCATCTAATCTCATGTTCCTAATATCTAAGTTAGAGGTGGTGGTGAAGGTGGTAAGATTCTATGTCCACCTAGAATTTTGAGTGGGCCTAATCAATAAAATCTATTTTCATGACTTAACCCCTCTCCCATCCCTACCATTCTTAGGGAAAGATGGCCTATGTGTCATCCCTATTTTTGTATTTTGAGTTTTGGAAACCAAATTCATGATTCTCTTAAAGTTCATGGAGGACCTTCAAAAGAAGGTTGTGCTAATTTAAATGAGGATAATTAAATTTGTTTCATTGTTGATGATGTTACAAATGAGGAATCACATTCCTGAGTTGGTGTTATTACATAGCCATCAACATGAGCAGAAGAGGGTGGCAGTAGTGAGGAAGCTAGTTAGATGGGTGTTGTATGGATTGTTAGAAGAACCATCCTATTATAATTTGGTGTTTATAGTGGTTATAGAACATGGATCGATGGAGGCAATAATGTCCTTTGTGCCTTCCTCATCTAGGGGCTTTGAGTGATTGGTCCAAGTGAAACAACTAGCTATGGCTGGGAAGGAGGAACATACAGGGGTGAATATGATTTGGTGATGCTATTAGAATTAGATGAGGATGTCATCATAGGTTATACTATGTAAGCTATTATTTTGGTGTCCTTATTAGTTTTTATCTCTCAGTCTATGTAATTTTTTGGGTTTGTGGCTCTATCTTATTTTGTGAGCTGCATGGCCCTTTGATATTTCTTTTAGTCTCAATTTTTGGTGGTGTATGTTATTTTTTTGGTTTTGGTTGGATTTATGCTAGACATTGTAAAAAAAATTACTTTGTGGGTTATGGGCCCAATACTAACCCCATAATGATCTATAGAGAAGCCTTGAATATATAGGTAAGGACAAACAAGACGTAAGTCAAACTAACCAATGTGGGATAAATCCATAAAAAGACAAGAAACTATCCATATAAACTATAAAACATGAGACACAACTTTAACCCCCCCCCCCCAAAGGAAATCTAGGGGATAAAATAACTAAACATAATGTGGCATAACCATAGTATGGGTCCTAACAATAAGGCCTGATCAGTTACTCATTTACAATATATCCATGAAATGGTGAAAGGAAGAAAACCCATAGGAATAAAACTCCCCCACAAAATGATGTAAAAGAGAGAAATGAAGGGAATAAAGGAATTCATATGGAAACCCCCCTAAGGATAAAATCTTTCACCCCACATGAAGATAAGTACTATATATCTTGCATGGATGGAAAGGATATAAGGAACCATATATATAGGTGGTGAGATAGTCCCAAAAATAACATGTTATTCCCATTAATGTACCTTCTTATTGAGTGCTAAAAATAAAATGTCCCAAAGACACATCACATATAGAAATATAGATGTCAATAGGGGATACAATACCTAGTAATAATTTACCAAGACCTCCATGAGTGTATCTTATAGAGTGAAGTATGAAAAATCCAAATCTAAGAGTATGTTTCTTAAAATATCCAAACACATAAGTAGGCGGATTGAAAGTGGAACAAGAAAAAAATGTAGTAGCATAAACAACAACAAGGTCCAAATCATAATGTGCAACAATAGTAGGTTCCTCATGGAAATCATCTTCCAAACATGTATCCTCATAAATAAGAGGAGTAAGTGATGAAAAAATAACAATTGTGGCACAATAAAAGTCATCCTCAATAAGTCATGATGGTGTCTCATCTATGATCTCAAAACATGATGGTGAAGGTGCCACATCCTCAAGAATCATGTCTTCTTAAACACTGTAATGAATAGGAGTACAAAATATATGAGGAGTAATATGTGCCTCAATCAAACCATCATCAAAACATATGTCCTCATTAATAAATGAAAGAGGAATAGTGAGAGGTACATGAGGTAAGAATCTATCATATAGATCACAATCAAGAAGTATGTCCTCAAAAAATGAAGATGAATCCTAATTCAAGTCACTAGTAAAGATTGAATTCTCACTAGGAGGATAAGAAGGAAGTTCTAATAGTTCCTTTCCCATGTCACTATCAAGACTCAAATCTTGAACAACATCAATGTCATCATCAAAAGTTAAATCCTCACTTACAAGAGGATAAGGAAGTAAAATAGAAGAAGTGGAGTAAAAGAGGGTGCAAAAGACACAAAAAAAGCAGTATCCTTGTCAAATAAGGATATAATAGAATTCCAAGGCTCCTTTAGTCATGTGGCACATGTGACATAGTATTGAAAACTATCTACAACATGGAGGTGAATCAAAAAAAGAGCATCATCTTGCATGGATGAAATCAAAGAAATATCTTCCTCATCTGTGAATTTGGGAAGGATCCCAATTACTATTCTCCATAAACCTTTCAATTAAAGGTGCATATTTTTTTTATTTTCCAAGTAGTGTAATTTGAGGTGTTGAGGGGATCCATTTCCAAAATATAAGAAAAAAATTAGGAAGAAGAAAGAATGGTCCCTTCAAAAAAGTGTAAGGCCCCCGCATATTTTGAACTTTATAATTGAATTAATTTTACAAGATAGATGACCTTGATGGATGGAGAATTAAAAAATGTACACTTTTGAAAAAAATAGTACTTGATTTTGAGTCATGTTTCAAAAGTTATACCTTTTACAAATTTCCCAACATTAAAATGATTTAAATAAGTAAACATTACACAAAAATTAAATGCTTGGATAAAATTAAATTATTTATAATAGATATGTAAAAAATGGACTTGAAGGAAATTTTCAGCAAAGTAAAATAACAATATTCCACATAGATTAATCTTCCACACTGATTTTTCACTTTAAACACAAGATCTAATTTTTTCATGGTCACACATAATAAAATCACATAAAATCAGATTCATAGGGTCAACTTCAGAGCCTCATATCTCCTTTGATACTCCTTTAAATACTTATTATGACCACTTTCTAGAAACCTCTCAAATTTCTCTTTTCAATAGTGAAAGAATTCTCTAAATCAAATACCTATGTGAGGAAAAAACTAGTTTACAAGAGAGTAATAATTTTATGAAAAAAAACTTTGTCATTTTTCCAAAAATATCAATGGCTAAATAAAATATCAAATATCCATACAAAACACCTCCACTATTCCAAAAATAAAGTTTGATATATGAACAAACCCTTGCAATAGTAAACTCACAAATGGATGGCTACAACACCTATTGCTTTGATACCATGAAAGAGTTATCAAAACTCTTCAACTAAGATCTCTCAAAGATACCATTACTACATCTATAAAATCTAACATTGCACACCAAGAATAAACCAACTATTATTGTATTCTTTATCAAATAGTTTACAATATAAATGTACAAATAAGTAGAATATAGGAGAATCCTAACCATCCCATACATGTGAGACTAAATTCCCCTATATAAGTGGAATCAAGACAAATTTTTCATCCCCATGAATGTGGGATAAACATATCTAATGAAATAAAAAAATTAAGTAATCTAAAGATTAGGAAATTAATAGCCTATACCAACAATAACATCATAATGGGATGCAAGAATAATAACATTAAACAAACTATTATTTGATTTTTTATATAAACAATAATCATTATAAACATGGGATGATGGTTAATAATAAATAATATAATGTGTATTAGATACATTTTATTCTTCACTATATGGATATAATAATTATTTGGACTCCAATTTTCATCAATATCATAGTATTTTTACTTGTATGATTAATGTTTGAAATAACTACCTTCTATTTTCACTAGAAGAGGGTGTAATAGATATATTTATGTTTTTTAATTTATCCACAATATCATCACATGTAATATAATTTTTATCTTAAAATTTATTATTAACATTGGAAATTAAAATAATTGCATTTTGAGAAGTGAAGGGAGGAGAAACATTGACATTTTCTACCTTGTTCAGAGTATCATCACATGTGAAAGGAACAGTAACTTCATAATGAATATTTGAAATAATAACATTTTCATTATCACAAGGAGAAAGCATAGGATATGCATGTATATTTTAAATCTTAGCTATATCATTATCATATGTAAAGGGGAAATTACTATAATTACAATGCAATTTTTGAGATTTGCAATAGTCATTTTCCTCATGCAATAGAATTTTAATCTTTTTTGCTTTATATTGTTAAATTTTGAAAAGAGAGGTATAATTATTTTTGATAACGTAGGAGCATTATCAAATAATGAATCACTAATAAGAGGTTCCTTTGTAATTATATTATTAATTTATTTCACTTTATTTGGCAGAGATGCAATGGAAGGAGTAGGGGAATATCATTCATCTACACTACTTTCCTTAACATTTTTATCACACTTGCATAATATTATTCATAACCATCATGATAGAAATAATAATCATCATAATTTTACAAATAATTATGTTATTCATTAGTAGATACCCCAAAATAAGGAATTCCTAATAATGCATCAACCAAATGAGGGGAATAAATTCCCTATTATCCATTTTAAATTTTACAAAAAATGAAATGAGAATATGAGGAGAAATAAAAACTAAGCTAACACATAGTCAAACATAATAATTCAAAATTAAAATTTAATTGAAACCCCTAGAAGGATAACTTAAAGAAGGAAACCCTAGGGTCAAAATCTAGGTTTTGGATATGTTCAAAAATAAAATATTTTCACCAATATGTTTTAACAATTTTATGATTAATAAATTTTCATATAATATGAAAAAATAGTTAAGTATGTGGATAATCAAATGGTCATTCAAACACTCACCTATTTTTAAACTATTATGATAAGATCAATTAGGTATTTTATTGAAAAAGACATGAAGGGATGAGAAACTTATCTATTTTTAAAAAATGCAAACTGTAAGAGATTAAAATTGACTATAAGGGAGATTTTGGTAATTTTAGATTTTTTGATGTGATTATTGTGGCAGGACAAGACTGACAGATATTGATTGTGGTGACCTACTATGTTGTCCTTATGGAGTGTTTTTGTCTAAGATAATTATGCAATAGAACTATAAATTGATGATTTATGTGGACCTAATTATATATATGATTCAGTTTGTGACTAATGTGTGATTTGATAATCTAGCTTATATTTTACCTTATCCTCTTTAAAAGCCCTAGAAAAATCCTACACATAAACTGAACTGAGATCAAATGCAAAGGGAGCAAGGGAATGGTGAAGTGGGAATGATTGATCTATCATTAAAACCCCATTGAATTGAGCATTACCTATATATGCCCAAAGAAGGGACTTCAAGATGATGTAGATCTCCTTCTAATGTGTGTGTGACTAGATCATATGCAGTATGAAAGTAAATTTTATATGCCTAGGACCTCCTTTGTTCCAAGCATGTGTTTTAGATATGATATTATGAACATTAGATAAAATTTAAGTGTTGATATTTTTGTGGTGTGATTTTTTATTTATTATACTAGTCCCATCATAGATAACTGCTAGCTATAAAATGCCTTAGCAAACCCTTTAAATAGAATAAATCTAAATTTTAATTTATAAACCCCATTGACATGACAAAAAACTCAAATAAGGGTGAAATGGTCATAAAAAAGAGACCCAATAGAAATGTGATTTGGAAAGATTTCTAAAAGATGCACTATACAACACATCCCCTTTTAGACAACCTACTAGAGTTTGGTAGTCTAATTAGATGGCCTTGTCTAAAAATAATACGACATTAAGATAAATGAGGAAAAATAATAGGGTTCCCTATGACTCAAATAAGGAATTACATAGAAGATTAAAACTTCAAAAAAAAAATTATAATATCAATGTGGAAGAATGATATAAGAGGTATAAGACTACAAATAACATGCACTAATTAGATATCAATTCACCATTAAGAGCTTATAAATAAAAAGTCACAATAGACATAATAATTGTGCTTACTTTACCAAATTTGGGTTCATACATTATCAGGATGATCTCTAGGAAGTATGATCCAAATGAATGCACTGATTCAAGATGCAATGTAAGACACGTATTAGTCAAGACAATACAGGGCATATACATGCAACTACAAGAATAAAATCAAAGATAAATAATTAAACCAAGACATGAATGCTCTAAAATTCACATAATATATTACATTGCATTATAAATATAAATAGAGAGAGAATTGCATATATAGGTTTCAAAGGGACCTACTATAGCATTCGTCATGCAACATTTTATGTATACTTCTCTCTCTTATTTATGGAGGCACACATCCTTCATATTTTATAAGATACTGGGATCATCCCTATGTACTTGGGTACCTTATTAGGCCTCATTGATGGTACCCATTTTTTTATATCATTTTCAACCTAATCTACATTTATGGGGAGTGTTGGTGTAGGCATTTTTCCTATTGGGTTTTGACTACATAGTTATATTAGCTTGCTTAGGGATCTATAGGTCATTTGGTTTAATTAGGAAGATTAGTCCCACATTCATTAGAATGTGTGGTATATTTTCCTTTCTAAATTATTTATGCACCTCTCTCCCTTTATATTTTTAATGCAATGTAGTAAATTGTGTGAATTTTAGAGCATTCATGTCTTGGTACAATTATTTCTCTTTGATTTTATTCTTGCAGTTGTGTATGTTTTCCCTGTATTATCTTGAATAATACATGTCTTACATTGCATATTGAATTAGTGCATTTATTTTCATCATCATTCTTAGAGCTCATCCTAATATCGTTAGAATTTACATAGAAAGCCTGACCCCCTCAAAAAATAAAAGATGAAATATCCTTGCCCATATACTTCTACATGTGCTTCTCTATAAAATGCTTATAGAAAGCATTTTAATTTAAAATTAAAAAGATATTTAAATAAAATTAAAAACATACTTTTCTTTTTATTTCTTTTAGTGAAAAAATTTTAGGTTTTGGACTTTTGGCAAGGGGAACAGAAGGATGTACGGTGCCACTTTAAACATGCATGCATAGGTATGATTCAGGGGTAAGCCACCATGAGAGGAAAAAAACACTCATACATGCAACCAATGTTAAATTCAACATTATCTCACCTCTCTTCTCCCCCTAGTGAATATTTTTAAGGTAGGCTAATTATTATAGGTGACTATAGTAGACCGATACAGATGATGTAGATGACTTCTCTCCGTGTAAATATAGTAAAAGAACCTCTTCTTAGAAAACCCCCAAAAAACCATGGAAGCTCCAAATAGCCAACAAACCAGAGGTGGGTGATGTGGAGATTTGATAATATTGAACCAGGGATTGAAGGTCATAGTAATCCCAAATAGTGCAAGAGGCTTTTGAGAGGTTTTGAAACATGGTGTATCCAACAAGGATCCTAGTAAAGTGAGCATGCAATTTTATGGATTTTATTGAGGTCTTGGAAGGCTTGAGAAGGTCTGAAACTTTGATGAAGTCCATGGAAGAAAAATATAGGCTATGAGAACTCTAAAAACTAACACTTATCAGATTAGAAACAATCTTTATACGCCAATACTCAATAACATAATTAATAATGAATTCAAAACCTTATATCTAACAGAAATCTCCTTATATAGTTAATACAATAGAATTAAAATGATAAAATGGATAGATATAAACTAAAATCAAATGAACCCAATATTTTAAATGAAAACTTGAAAAAAAAATCATGCAATCCTCAAATCTAGAGCTCATTCTGATATGGTGTCAAAGCAAATCTAGATTTGATGATTGCCTAATTTTTTTTACAATTTTTCATTTCAAATCTTGGGTTCATTTGATTTTAGTTTAGATCTCTCCATTTTATTATTTTAATTCTATTGTATTAACTATATAATTATATTTATTTCAAATCTGAGTTTTTAATTCATTATTAATTATGCTATTGAGTATTGGCGTACAAGGGTTTGTGCAGATCTAAGGGTTTTTAATCTACTGAGTGTTAGTTTTTGGAGTTCTCACAGACTAAATTTTTCTTGCGTGTCCTTCATCAAAGTTTCATTCCCTTCTTAGGCCTATCATAAGCTCAACGACATCCACAAAATTGCATACTCAGTTTACCAAGATATTTGTTGGATACACCTTGTTTCACGACCTCTCAAAAGCCTCCTGCATTATTTAATATTACCACAACTTTCAATCCTTTATTCAAGATTCTCAAACCTCAACATCACCCACCTCTATTTCATTGGTTCTTTGGAGCTTCCATGGCTTTTTGGGGGTTTTCTAGTTTATTTCTATAGCAATGTCTTATAGAGCAAAGGAACCATGGTCTCTTTTTGCATGTAGGTTTGAGTATTGACACTCTATTCATCTCATTATGGTAGAATCCAAGCTCTTTGTCACATTAATGTCTATATATGACTTCATGGAGGTTGCAAAGGAAGACCTCATGGATCAGATATGGGAGGAGGTTTTTTTGCTAAATCTACCTTGAGAGAAGTCATCTACATGATCTGTATTAGTTTGTTACATCTACCTAAAATCACTAACTTACCTTACCAATCTTTTCCATGGTGAGAGGAGAGGTGAGAGAATGTTGGATTTAATATTGGCTAGATGTCAGAGTTTGTTTTTTCTTCCCAAGGCAATGTGCCCCTAAATTAGACCTATTCATGCATGCTTAAGGTGGCACCGTATAGCCTTCTATTCCCCTTTCTAAAAATACAAAACCTAAAAGTTTTTCCCTAAAATAATTATAAAGAAAAGCATGTTTTTAATTTTATTTAAATATATTTTTAATTTTTTAATTAAAACCCCTTCCAAAAGGCTTTTTTCAGAAAAGTACACATAAGGGTGACTGGGCCTAGTGTATTTGACTTTTGTTGATGTAAGGAAGTATAAGGTTTCATGTCAGTTCTAATGAGTGGTTGGAAGGCATATTATACCTCACCCAAGGGTACTTTTTTTAAGTTTCAAGTGTAACTTTTTAGCTAATAGGCCTATTTATGGGAAATTATATTGTTAATATATTGTAAATGGTAACTCAAAATTGACTACCATATTTTGAAAAAGTGTTTTTTCCCCATACATTGGGATAATTTTCCTTTTAAAATGCACTAATTTATAAAGTGCCAAAATTTGGGGGGCTACCTATGTGTCTTGGGGGTTTGTTACGGGCCCTACATTCTCTCTTGCACACATTCATTTTTTTATTAACTGTTACCTATGCCCATTTAGTGATTGATTGCATAGATTGCTCTTGTATTGGACCTAGACCTATTATCATCAGATCATGATGTCCATTTGAGTGTGTGTTATCACATATGCACAGATTTCTCTCACTTGATTGGACTCATTTTAGTGTAGTCTAAAGTCTATATCTAAAGTGTGTAATACTACTAACTAATGAGGAAGATTGAGTCTACACCAGAGGTCCTTATTGGGAAAGATAATTATGATTTATGGCATGCTTACATAGAACACTTGGTCACACACAAGAATCATATTCCACTCCTAAATGGATATATTCTTACACCTATTTATCTTATTCAGTTTAATAAGTGAGATAGTACTTGTGACAAGGTTTTTTCCACTCTATTACTTCATGTTTCCATGGATATTCATTTCCATGTGGAACATACACAGTGTCCATACACTATTTGGAGCATACTATAGAGTCTTTTTAGTGATCCTATTGAGATTTGTGTCACACATCATCCTCCACTTCCTATCATCTCTTTAGAGATTGTTGTTCTCTCTCTTCTTGCTTCTATTACCTATGATGAAACATCCATAATGGATATTGCTCTTCCTTTTATAAATCCCCCACTACATGATGATATTTTTCTAGACCTTAGTTGTTTCATTGTATATTCTACATCCAATCCTATGTAGATTATCACTCTTCTAAAGCTTTCATATACTTGCATTTTAGATTACTTTTCCAAGGAGGATATACACATTGAGAGTATTGACAACTCATATGTTCCTGTGGACATTCATCTTGTAGATCTAAGTACTTCATTTGTAGAGTAGTTTTTAGTTTCAATGATTATTGAGCCTTGCCCTCCTATTCCCATGGAAATTCTTTCATTGAATTTTCCATGTCTATCTTCTTCACTAGTTGTCTTCTCCACTTCATTACATGCTTCTTCATTGCCATCTTCTAAATTTAGTCTTGTGATATATGATTAGACTTTGGAACATTCAAGCATTATTAAGGAGACATTTGAGCATTTTTTAAAGATATACATCATGATTCCTAATTGAATTCTACTTGAGTGGGAATTTAATAATTTTATAGCTTGTGGTTTCTTTCTTATAAAAAGAAGAGATAATATTTGTTGTAGATGGACGTACTATAGCATTCACCTTCTGACATTATCTGCATACCTTCTCCCTCTTCTTTATAGAGGCGCACATCCTTCATATTTTATAGGATACTAAGATCATCACTATGTACTTGGGTACCTTATCAAGACTTGTTACTAGGACCCATTTTTTTAATCATCACCCACCTAAGCTGTGTTTATGGGGTGGTGTTGGTGTAGGCCTTTTTTCCATTGGGTTTTGCCTACATGGTTGTATTAGCTTACTTATGGATCTAGAGGTCATTTGGGTTACATGGGAAGATTTGTCTCATATTTACTAGAATGTGTGGTATCTTTCCCTCTCCAACCTATATATGCACCTCCCTCCCTTTATATTTCTAATGCAATATAATATATTATGTGAATTTTAGAGAATTCGTGTCTTGATGATATTACTTCTCTTTGATTACATTCTTGCAGTTGTGTGTGTTTGCCTTGTATTACCTTGAATAATACGTGTCTTACATTATATCTTGAATTAGTGTATTCATTTGGATTGGCATTCCTAGAGCTCATCCTACTATCTTTGGAACCGACATAGAAAGCTTGACCTCCTTAAAACAACTAAAGACAAAAATATCCTTGCCCATACACTTATACATGTACTTCTCTAGAAAACACATATAGAAAGTGTATTAATTTAAAAATAAAACTATTTCAATGAAACTAAAACAATATTTAATTTTTAATATTTTGGAAAACAACTATTTAAGAATGGTTAAAAGTAACAAATCATACAAAAATATTTTTAGGGAAAATTTTTAATGTTTTTGACTTTTAGCTTGGAGATCATAGAGGCATCGCATATTCATGCACAGGTCTAAAAAATAAAGGTATGGGTGTTATAATCCAAACATAGTTTTTCCTTTAAAAATGCAAGATTCTATGCTCATTATCCACAAGGGAATGTAGAACTGTAATACACTTGTTTTACCTCCTTGCCCTAGCAATGTGAGACCCTAATAGTAATGAATGTGATCTATGAATTTGAATCAAGAGAGGATGGTTAGTATGGTGTTAGTTTCAAAACAAAAATAAAATAAAATAAACACACTAATAACATACATCTCTAGGACTAGACACTAGGGAAAGCTTAGTTAATCAAATAAAATGACAAACAAAACTAAAAATCAAGGAATAAAAACACAAAAATTATTTCACCTTCCTTGGGTGCTCCAAATATCTTTGTACGAGCGGCTTGATCAACTTGTGCTCATAAAGTCCTTGGCAATGGAAGCTTGGCTACCTCCATCTCTCCTTGGCACCTTTGGCTTGTGGCTTGGATTATCTTGGAATCAATTTGGCATGGTAACACTAGTTTCTTGAAGCTTTTAGAACCATTTGTACATTATAACTTTGCATAATCAAGACTTGAAAATGATGTTCATGGCCTCTCTATTTATAAATTTTTGGATTTGATTAGAATCAACCTGAACCATCCATCTCAAGATTAACATGTGTGGTTGAAGATTAATTCAATTTTTGGAATTAAGTTTGTAATTATCCTCATCATGACATTAGAAGAAGGGGAAATTAAGAGGCATGGAGGGCATGAATCCTAATATTTGTGACATCTATGGCCTAGGGATGTCTTTCCAAGAAATGAAGTCACCTAATGATGTAGATATTCAATATTCATTTCTAAAAACAAGTATTCAATAATTTTTCATCAAATTATTAATTAGTCCTTGATTTGGATAAATTAGCTCTTAAGCATGATTAAGCACTTTGTGTACAAATTACTCAAATTGATTAGAATGCCTTTTTATTGGTCCAAAATTTGATTGGATTAGAATTGGAAATCCATGTCAGATGTGTTGGAACCATTATCCCATTTATGATGTTACCAATATAAAATAACCAAGGCACATGTCTTGTGCAATAGATTTTATGGGAAAGAGCAATCTAGAGCACTTAGGTGCAAATTTGGCATTTTATCTCGAAATGATCTGATCAAAGTTAGATGGCCCATAAATTGCATTTCCCCATTTAGGTATACCCTAGCCAAAATTGGTACTTGAATACATCAATTTCACATCTTTTAGTGTGTTTTAGTATTTTTAGGCCAAATTATGTATTTTGGGTAGAAATTAGCTAAAATATTGATTGGGGCTTATTGGTGGCCAGTTTTAGGTGTCTATAGTTTTCCCCTATTTAGGAAGGTGTTGCAAGCTATAAGCACAATAACATATTCTTAAAAAATGAAAAGGTCCTATATGACTACAACTACAATTATGATAAACTAACTATATGATACCCCCTCGAGGGAATGGTTGGCACAAGTATGTCAGAAAATGGTCCCTTAAAAAGAAAGAAGTGAAATAAGGGGACCAAAGAAAGGAAAGATGATGGGGTGAAAACATAATGATATTGAAAAATTAGTCAAAGTCACTAAGAATGTAAGTAGGATGGTGTACAATGGTTTTTCCAAATGCGGTTATAAGCATTGTACCCTGATAGTGGCAACGTGGTATGATAACACAATGATTTGCCCAAAGGTGGTTATAATCATTGAGAAAATGGAGCTACCCCAGTTAGGATAGATAAACAATAACATGCCCCTATATGGGTAGAAAAAGTAAAGTGGTGACAACATAATGATTTGCCCAAAGGTGGTTATAATCATTGAGAAATGTAGGTGGGATGGTGTGCAATTATTTTCCCATGGGCGGTTATAATCATTAGACCCTGATTATGGCAAACATGATAAACTTGGCCAAGATGATGATAACTTAAGATAGAGGGTAATGATGAAATGGAACAACCTACTAGTAGGGAGATGCTCATCTAAACTAATAAAAGTTGAAATTATTTCATGGTTAATTACTCTATTTGGGATATGATTAGGATTGAATCAGGATGTTGGTGCCAAAGAGATGCCACCATTGCTTAATAGACTTCTTGAAACTGAGGTTATTTAAAGGATGTGTCAATAGGCATCATGATATAATATCATGAGGACTTGGCAAAAATATGTATGAGGACTGACTCTCGTAATCCAATAGTCAATAGAAAACAATGCACTAATGATAGAAACCATGATGACAATGTAAACATATGAATATGGATGGATTCAAGGATAAATGTGGGCAAAGAATCACTCAATGAATAGACATAAATTAAATCAAGGAAATAGTGCTAAAAGCAAATAAATAGGTAGACAAACAAATAAAATAAGCAAAAATAAACAAACAAAAAACCCTACGAACATTGTCCCTAGAAAATAGGTGACAACTTAGCAAATGAACAAAATGGGGGAATAGATGAAAGGGAAGGAGATGGATGAGTTATCTCCATATACACTAGGCAAGTCGACATTGCCTACATTATTCCATGGATGTAATATCTAATAAAAAACTTCAAGCCAAATGTATTTCTCCCAAGGAATGGGAAGAAAATGATAACTGATGAAAACAAATAGAATGGATGTGATAGAAGAATAGGAATGGTCTTGAAAAATGGCAAGTGCATGAGATAAAAAGGCCAAAAAGGATGGGAAAACTAGATGACAAGTTATTTTTTTATAACTTAGTAAGGGTTCCTAGAGTCCTTAAGTTAAAAAAGTGGTCAATGTTTTTATTCTTTTCTAATGACTTTTCAAATGTTTTTGTAATTTTTTTAAAGGTATCTCAACTCAATCGAGAATGATGAGACACCAAATGGTTCAAGCTTGAAAAATGATGAGAGCATTCAAACTTAGATTTATCATAAAAAGGTAAAAATGTGGTAGATAAGGGTGATTGAGCTAACCTCAACAAGTATTGAGCACTGCCTACATAGTCCTAGAGTAGAACCTCAAGTCATTGTAGTTCCACCTTTACAGTGGAGGAACTCGACTAGTGTAGAAATTAATACAAACAAAATAGGCACAGTTGATAAAAATGCACAATATGGCATAATAAATGGCAATTTGGTACATCAAGGCTTAATGTTTCCCCTATTTTTCCCATTGGTGGTTATAACCAAGACACAACAACATAGATCAATGATACTAATTTTTCCAAAGGCAGTTATAATTAGTAGCAAGACCGGTGGTAAGAAAGGAATAACAAATGAAGGATGTAACTATCGAAACTTATATTACACTATTCCAAAATATGCTCTCTATCTAAAGTACTTGAACTACCTGATGAATTGATCATATACCTCAATGCTGAAATTGTATAACAAATGACAAAAACCAATGTCAAACAGGCTAGGCTTTAGAAGACACTGGGTCAATAGAATATAAGTGGAAATTAGATATGATGAAGAGACAAATAAGGATGGTATTTGTATGAAAAATAATAGTGATAAAATGGCATAATTGAAATGGTCCTTATAGACAATAGACATTAGAATTCAAGCATATTACTACTTGAGATGAATAATATTCATCAGCTCTAGAAGTTCATCATCATTTGGGGCAAGCCTATATGCTCCTGAACCATAATCTGCAGTGATGATGAAAGGCCCTATCTAGTTTGGTTTGAATTTCTCTTTATGCTTCTTATCATCCATGGCATTATTTTGGTTTTATTTAAGAATAAGATCACCAAGTTTAAATGTTCTATACTTAACACATCGATTATATTAGTCTTTGAGTCAGTTCTAATATGCTTGAAGATTGTTGAGCACATTTGTGCATTTTTCATCAAGTAGATATAGCTCTTGTAGGTGAGCTACTCGATAATCATGATCATCTAAGACATGCTTAAAAGAGATGCATAGTGAAGTTAATTTGACCTTAATGAGAAGGATGGCTTTAATTCCATAAATAAGTGACTATGGAGTGGCTCTTATGAGGGTATGATGATTGGTATGGTATGCCCAAAGGGCAAGGAATATCTAGAGGTGCCAATCATGACTGGTATCCTTGACAATATTTTTGAGAATGTTGACAATGGTTTTTTTGGATGCCTTAGCTTGGCCATTACCTTGAGGATAATATGCTATAGAAAAATATTATGTGATATTGTATTCATTACATAGTTGTTCTACATCCTTGTTCTTGAATGATCCTCCACTATTAGATATAATGTCAGAGGGGATATTGTAGTGGTAAATGAGATGGTTGAAAATAAATTTGGAAATTTTCTTTCTAGTCATGTAAGTAAGGGGTATAGATTCAACCCACTTAGTGAAATACTTAGCGGTGGTAAGTATGTGTTTATGGCCATCAGATGAAGTGGGTTTAATCTTCCCAATTAGGTCAAGTCCTCATGTATAAAATGGCCATGGTGTCAACATCAGTTTCAAAGTTTTTCCTAAGACATGAATCAGATTAGCATACCATTGACATTTGTCACACTTTTTTATGTAGGCAATGGCATCTATGTCCATTATGGGCCAATAATAACCAGTACACAAAATATTTTTGGATAAGACTACCCTGCTAGAATGAGCTCCACACACTCCTTCATGAACTTCTCTTAATAGTAGTGTAGACTCTACTGAGTTTAAATAATGAAGTAGAGTTCCATCAAAACTATGATGATAAAGGGTGGATCCAATTAAATTATAATGATTGAAATGATGAATGAAGGATTTAGTTTGTTTTTGAGATAGGTTAGGTGGAAAAACTTAGTCATGAAGGTAGTTGTAAAGGTTTGAGTACTAGATAGAATTAGGACTAACAATATCACAAATCATGGCAATAGTTGAAGGTTCATGAGCTGGTGCTATCAAATTCTCAATGAGGAACTAATACTCTCTATCTTTATCTATTTGTCAAATTAGGGAGCCAATAGTAGCCATGGCATCTGTAGTTCTATTACTAGCCCTTGGTATGTGCTCAAACTGAATATTGATAATTTATTGTCTAAGAGTGTCGACCATGGCTTTATATGGAACTAGCTTATCATCTTTGGTCTGAAAATAATCTGTAACTTGATTGATGATTAACTAAGAATCATCATAAACTTATAGATGAGATATATTCCAATGCACTACTTATTAAAGTCCTACACAAATGCTTCATACTCATCCATGTTATTTGTACAAGAAAAGTTGATTCTAAATGATTTAGAGATTAGACCCCCCTGTGGTGTAATAAACAATAAGCCTACCCCCGATCCATGTGTGGTGAATGAACCATCAACATATAGTTTATAGGGTTTCTCCTCAATGGGTGTGTTAATGCAGTCATGATAGATTCATCAATAAATTGAAACATGAGTGGTTGTGTGTCTGTGAGAGGTGCTTCAGCAAGTTGATCTATAAGAAATTGTCCCTTGATTGCCTTCTAATTGACATACTCTATGTCAAACTCACTGAGAAGCATGATATATTTATTCATTCTTCCTTTCAAAGCTATTTTATATAGTAGATACTTGAGTGGATTTACTTTTTAAATGACCATGGTCTTATTATTCAACATGTAATGGCATAGTTTTTGAGCTATGAAGACCATGGCTAGACCAAATTTTTCAACATGTGCATAGTTATGTTCATATGTAACCAAGGTATGGCTTAGGTAGTATACATCATGATCCTTTCTTTTATCATCATGTTGAGCCAACAGTGCCCCCATAACATGATTGATGGCTGATAGGTATTAAAAAAATGGCTTTCTTGGCATAGGAGGTAATAAAATAGGTAGATTAACAAGATAGTCTTTGAATTGTTAAAAAGTTATTTTGCAGTGATCATCTCAGTGAAATTCAACTCCCTTCTTTAAAAGGTGTGTAAATGGATGACACTTGTCTACTAACTGAGAGATGAAGCATCAGATTGATTGGATCTTACCCTACAAACTATGAAGTTGTTTTAAATTGGTTGGTGGTGGCATCTCAATTATAGCATGAAATTTAGCTGAATTGACTTCAATACCTCTATGAGACATGATGAAGCCAAGTAATTTTCTTGAATTTACATCGAACATAATTTTTTTTGGATTGATTCCAACTTTATACTCCTGTAATCTTTCAAATATCTTACAAAGCACTACTGGATGTTCAGCCCTAGTTTTGGATTTTCCTAATATGTCATCAATATAGTCTTCAACAATATCATGCATCATACCATGTAATATGATAGTCATATCCCTTTGATATGTAGCTCCAACATTCTTAAGGCCAAATGGAATTACCTAATAACAAAATGTTCCCCATGGAGTGGTGAATGTTATTTTATGTTGGTCTTATAGTGCTATTATGATCTGGTTGTATCCTAAAAATCCATCCATGAGTGAAGGCATTTCATAACCAGCCATGGATTCAATGATCATGTCAATATTAAGCAAGGAAAAATCATCTTTAGGACAAGATTTGTTGATGTCTTAAAAATTAGTACAAATTCTGATCCCTTCAGGGTTTTTACTAAGTACCACATTAGAGATCCATTATGAGTAGTCAATAGATCAGATACATACTATTTCTAAGATTTTTTCCAACTCTTTCTTTACCAATATATTCATGTAAGGATGCATTTTATGTAACTTTTGATTTACCAGTTTGGCATCAAGATTAACCATAAGGTGGTGCAAAACCAAGGCAAGGTCTAAACCTAGCATGTCAAAATAGGCCCATACAAAGATATCTACAAAAAATTTCAATAGATTTGTAAAGACGTCACATTCTTCCTTAGTGAGGAACATGCCTAATTTTATCCATTTCAAGTTTGATGGAGTTTTTATATTTACCTCTATTGTAGCTTTGACTAGAAAGGTCAAACTATCTTTTAGGATAGTAGGCAGTGACTTGAACTATTGAATTATGTCAGGGTCCTTTGTTAAGACTTACTCTTAAATTTCTCTTAGGCATGATGAATCTGATTCCCCTAATGGAAGATATGGCCATATGACAAAAATAGTCATAAATTATTTAAGAATTTTATTAAATACTTGTTGTTACTCAAAACTAAACTCTGATCCACAGGCAAGTTTATCATTGGTGGTCTCTTAGTCTAAATTCAAAGAAGAATGAACACCCCTATCTAATGGTGCCCAAAATAGGTTTTCACCATTAGACTGGCCTTTATATTTACTTTTCCCTAGTCAAAAAATGCCTCAAAGAGGTTTTCACTTTGGGACCTCAATGTTTTACTTATTTGTTTTTGGCTAAGGCTGTTCACTTGCTCTCTAAAATAGGTTTCAAGATCCAATGTGATTGAGAACCTTGTTTTGTGATCTCCCAATAGAACATTGTCTTTAAGGCCTAAAAAGTCACAAAATGCCTCATCATTCTAGAACTCATCAATTGATAGACTAGATTCTTATTGGTCCCAATCTATTAGTTTGGGATAATATAATGTCAAATGGTTGTGATGAATGGCCAAGGTAAGGGTATAAATGGCATTGTTATCAAACAAGTTGGTTTCAATTAGGTCATAAAAGGTGAGACTATGATAAGACTCTGTTTCACTATCAATATCATCATCACTATTCATTGGTGAGGGAGTTTGAATAAAATATGTGGGGTCACCCCCAGGTGGTTTAAATCCAAGTCTATAAGGTCTTTCATACTTAATTATGGAAATTAGCTTGATGGTTCCTTATTGATTCAGTCTGAGGCCTCTTCCTTCATAATTATGACGCTCCATGATCCTATTAGGAATAGGATACTTGGAATTTTTATAATAATCATCTTAGTTTTCATTGTATAACCATGATTCATCCCCTTTAAGAGGGTTAGGTCTTAGGCTAGATGCTGGTACAAATGTGATAGGTCCCTTTGTTCTTTTATTTCCAATGCATGTGTGGGGTGACATTAGGTCGCCCAAAGTTTTTCAAATTCTAAGCAAGATTGGAAATATGAAATGTATCATGGGTCACATACTCTCCTGATCTATTATTTAAAATGGTGAAATGATTAGAAGCTTCAAGAGGTAGCATATGGGAAAGGGAATCCAAGGTTTTAGGATCTATGCAATTATCTAGTGAAGGATCGATAAGTATAGCTTTTCCTTTATCTTGCTTGGAACTTGGATTCATACCATACTAATAATTATAGCTTTGAAATTCAGCCTCAAGATGCTTACAGTGCTCATATGGGTGTAAATCTCTTGGAATATTCACTTCCATCCCTAAGTGGGAAAACTTGATGCATTGGTGCAACATTGATGGGGACTACATGAATCTCATGTAACCAAGGCCTACCTAGAAACATGTTGTATGATAACTCAAGATCAAGCACATGGAAAAGTGTATATGGGTCAAAGGCCCAATGATAATTGGAAAACTAATGGTGCCTTGTGATTCTCTTTACTAATTATCATAAGCTTTTATGGTTATTGTTTCTAGTTGGAGATTTGCCATTGTGTACCCAAGAAGATTGATGAGCTTTAGAGACACTATGTTGAGACCTAACCCATTGTCTATAAGGACACATTTCACTTTATATCACTTTATATAAACTTTTATGTATAATGGATTATTATGGAGTGGGCCAAGTGAAGACATATCACTTTGTTTGAATGTGACATATTGGGTTGGAGCTAGGTGTCCAACCAAAGCTTTAAAGTTATCAGGAGATAAGTTACTAGAAATAATGGATTGGGTCAAAAACTCATTCAAGATGTTTTTGTGTATTATTGACCTTCACAGTAAATCTAAAATGGAAATTTGTATTGGTATTTTTTGTAATTATTCTACAATATAAAACATCTTATCTCGGTTAGTAGTGAATGGTTTATTTTGAGGCTGAATGGTTGGTTGGATGATAGGAAAAGTGGCAAATGGTTGTGGGCTTAGGATGGTAATCTTCAACATCTAAGTTGTAATTTCACAATCAGGATTAAATACTAGACCATTATTGCTAACTGATGTTGGGAATGGTGTGGGACTAGATAGGACAAGTCTTAGTTACCAATACACTTGCATGTGGTCACGTGGCAAGGACAAGTTATCGATATAAATTCCAAAATGATAAGTCCTAATTTATTGGTTTGCCTATATGCATTATTAGGTCAAAGAAGGATTATCCATGTAATTTGGTTGAATGTTGTTTTTTAGCAATGGTCTACATTGATTAGTGTTTTGTCTAGGATTAATGTAGATGGTATTAACGCTACTCTCTACAATATGACCTACAACCCTATTATAGTCATGTGAAACTGCATGGTAGGTTTGTTCATTGTTACTATTTTGACTTTGGTTTTGTTTATTATTATATCATTATGGTTTCTACTACTAATTTTTATGATTCTATTGGTTCGACCTTTGATTTTGATACTATTGATTTTATTGTTGCACTGACCATTGTTATTGTTGTTGATTGTTCTACTGTTGTTGATTATTATGTTGGGGAAAGGGGTTTTGATAGATCCCAAGATTTTGATTAGAATTGGAATCACCATTATCCAATTTTATTTCCCCATTCTCCAACATATTCTCAATTAAATGCTTGATTTAGACACATCTTTGTAGATTATGCTCATTGACCCGATGATAGTCACAGAATTCATTTTCATGGTACCAATCAAGATAAAGAATGCCTTGCAGATAATGCTTTGGTATAGGCCAACTAATCAAATTAGTGTAGTAATCTTTTGAAATATAGACTCAATAGGTTCTCCTAGGTCACTAAAGACATGATGTGCAGGCATGGTTCTTCTAGGAGGAGGGGTTTGTAATGGTAACAACTATTATATTTATTGTGCAAGTTTTGGTTGTTATGCTTACGGTACTAGTTGAGTAGGAGTAACTTGAAAAGGTGGTACAGATGATGTTTGCACCATTTGTACATGATGGGATTTTGTTACTCCATTTCCCACAACATTCGTATTTTGGTTGAATTGCTTCAATCTTTCATGGTTATTGGCTTATACAGGTTGTGATGCTTTGGCTTGGATGGGATGTTGGTCATTTCCCTAATTGGTACCTTGATTTTTATTAGTTGAATTAAGCTTGATGAATCATTTATTGATGAGCACCCTCTTGATTGAAAAACCTTTAACAATGATCTCCTTGAATGTATGTGCACATTGTAGTTCCAAATGATAAGCTATCTCACTATGCAAATTTTTGGTAAACATAGTGGCTAATTATTTATTTGGTAAACTATGTGTGAAATGACTCACAAGGGCTCTCCATCACTGTAAATAACTTTCAAAACTCTCACTAGTTTTTTTTTTTTGCTTGTGTTAAATCCACCAATGAAATTTCATGATCGAGATTATAGGAAGAGTGATACACAAACTTATCAAAAAGATAATCAAAATCTATTAATGAATTTTTGGGTAACTTCAAAAACCATTCCAAGGCTTATCCAGCCAAGCTTTTTGGAAACAATAGCAAAAGGTATATGTCACTATATGCCAGTGGTTGACATGCAATGAAGAATTCAGTCAAATAAGCCTTAGGGTAACCTTTCACTTTATATTTATCAAATTTCAATGGTTCATCAACCCTATGAACTTATAAAGGTGTAATTTTGAATTTAGATTATAAGTGAAGGACTTTAAATAACTTTGGTAAAGGTCTAGACTCAATTGGACATAATAATTATGCCAAAGTGGATGATATGACTCTAAATATTTTGATGAACTTTTGAATAAGGTAAATCAATGATCATAACACCTCTTTGTTCAAAGGAAAATTTGGACTATGTGTTTGGTTTGGATTGTTTGTTTACACCACGTGTTGACTCCAAACAAGATTTTAATCTAGGACAAAACTAACTAATTAACCATTATTATATCCTAAACTAACAAGGTTGCTTGGTATTGTTGGAATCCATCAATATACGTCATTTGAGAGGATTTTAAGTGTTCATCCAAAAGTAAATGTGTATTATATAGTAAGATTTTTACACCCCCTTCTCTCAAATGACAGTATTATGACATGGATCTTGAGGTGCACCTTGTACCAACAATATTTCCATGATAAGTAGGGATTTTTCTAAGATCTAACAAGTTTTAAAATGATTTAGGGGAATCAACTACACAATGACTTTCATGCCAAATAATACAAAAGAAAAGCATAGATTTTGGGTCCATATCACTTGGCTTATTGTAAAAAGGTCTAGTCCTTTTTGCAACCACTACATCCTATTTTTTACCCTATGTAGTTTGATGTCCAAAGTGCCACTACATAGCGTGTGTAACTCCAAAGGATCCAAATGAAATCAATGCTAGGAGATGAAACCCCAGGTCAAAGCTTCCCTAAAGAACTTATGAGAGGTAATGAAGTCTCCTTTGTAATTCAAGATGCATAAAAAATAAAGAAAGCATGAAAATAGAAAGACTTTAGGGTCATTTTCAAGGTCACCTAAACTTTGATGAGTTTTTGGGGAGTGCTTTAGATGACTTTATTTCTAAGCCTTGGACTAGGTTATTTGAAATATGAATGGCACTTTTGATTCCAAGGGTTCCCTATAGGGGACAAATGGAAGAGCATACATGCAACATTCCTCTTTTTTCCAAACAAAAATTTGATTAAACAAATATTTTAAACAAGAATTGACAAGTGTGTTCAATTTTAAACCCAAAATGAAATATTTGGTGGTGTTCATTTGACCCCTTGGTCTTAGTTGCAAACTTTGAAAACATTCACCAAAACATCTAAGTCCTTTGTTAAACACCAAAACAAGGTTCCTAATTGATTTTTAAGCATGCAAAGGTTATTTAAACATGTTTTGAACAAACATCAAGCTTGTTCCTATGGTAAAAATGTCAACATGTCCTTTAGCTTTGAAGATTTTTTTGGTTTGAAATAATGAACTTTGGAAAAATTGCTCTCGGGACTATGTTGTTGGAAAAACACAGTGACCAACATCTATTATTAAAATTTATGATGGTTACTTTGGATAACAAAAATATAACCAATTTCGATTAAGACATGTAATTGATGTCAGTATTACTTATTGACGTCAGTTATTGTGTAAAATTGTGACAACCAAAAAAAGCAAAATAAAGTTAGAAAATGAATTTATAAGAGTTTTAAAGGTCCAAATAAATATTTTAGAGTTTAAAAATGATATTATTTAGGTGTGATATGCATCTATTCCCACCAGGCATGCCATTATGTGATCTAGGAATTTGACTCAAGAGAGGATGGTTAGTATAGTGTTAGTTCCAAAATGAAAACAAAATGAAATAAACAAACTAATAGCATAACATCTCTAGGCCTAGACACTAGGGAGAGCTTAGTTAACAAAAGAAAATGACAAACATAACTAAAAATCAAGGAATGAAAATACAAGAACTCCTTCACCTTCTTTGGATGCTCCAAATGCCTTTGTAGTGGTGGCTCACTTGGCTTGTGCTCATGAAGTCCTTGGGAATGGAAGCTTGGTTACCTCCATCTCTCCTTGGCACCTTTGGCTTGTGGCTTGGATTGGCTTAGAATCAATTTTTCATGGTAAAATTAGTTTATTGAGGATTTTGGAACCATTTTTGAATTATAACTTTGCATAATCAATACTTAAAAATGATGTTCATGACCTCTTTATTTATAGATTTTTGGATTTGATCAGAATTAGCCTAAACCATCCATCTCAAGATTGAGATGTGTGGTTGAGGATTAATTTAATTTTTGAAATTACATTTTTAATTATCCTCATCATGACATTGGAATAAGGGGAAATTAAGAGGCATGGAGGGCATCATGGAAGGCATTGATGAGGCATGGAGGGCATGAATCCTTATATTTGTGGCATTTTTGGCTTAGGGATGTCTTCCTAAGAAATGAAGTCACCTAATGATGTAGATATTTAATATTCATTTCTAAAAACAAGTATTCAACAATTTTTCATGGAATTATTAATTAGGCCTTGATTTGGATTAATTAGCTCTTAATCATGATTAAGCACTTTATGCACAAATTACTCAAATTGATTAGAATGCCTTGTTATTGGTCCAAAATTCAACTAGATTAGAATTGGAAGTCCATGTTAGATTCATTATAACCATTATCCCATTTATGATGTTACCAATATAAAATAACCAAGACACATGTTTTGTGCAAGAGATTAAATAGGAAAGAGCAATCTAGAGCACTTAGGTGCAAATTTGGCATTTTATCTCAAAATGATCTGATCAAAGTTAGATGGCCCATAAATTACATTTCCCCATTTAGGTATACCCTAGCCAAAATCGGTACTTGAATACGTTACTTTCACATCTTTTAATGAATTTTAGTGTTTTTAGGCCAAATTATGCATTTTGGGTGGAAATTTGCCAAAAGCCTGATTGGGGGTTATTGGTGGTTAGTTTTAGGTGTCTACAATGAATACATTATGGGAAGTTAGGTGACCCTCTTGAATTTGTAGGTCCTGATCAAGATCAAAAAATGGTGATGGGAGGTGGTAACACCTCTTAACATACCTCAAATCTTAGATCCATTCACTTGACAAAGGGGATGCCAGCTAAACAAGCTCCAACTTAGTAGGAGCATAATTAGGTGATGTCAAAGAATTAACTAGGCAAATCCTTAAGAGAATAAAACATAATTCCATCATGTAACCAATATTAAATCCAACATTCTCTCACTTCTTTTTTTCTCCAATAATCCACACAATATACTACATTGAATTATAAATATAAAAAGCCAGTAGTGCATATATAGGTTTGGAGAGGGAAAGATACCACACATTCTAGTGAATGTGGGTCTAATCTTCTCAAGTAACCCAGATGACCTTTAGAGCCCTAAGTAATCTAAGACAACTATGTAGGCAAAAGCAAGTAGGAAAAAGACCTATGATCAATTAGGTATTTGATTAAAAATCACATGAATGGATGAGAAACTTATCTATTTTTTAAAATTCAAACTATAAGCAACTATAATTGAATATAAGGGCGATTTTGGTAATTTTATATTTTTTGATGTGATTGTTATGGAAAAATAAGACAGAAAAATATGGATTATGGTGACATGTTATGTTATCCTTATATAGTGTTTTTGTCTAAAATAATTATGCAATAGAACTATTAAACTAGTGATTTGTGTGGATCTACTTATAAATATGATTCAACTTGTGATCAATGTGTGATCAGATAATCTAGCTTATGTTTCACCTTATCTTCTTCAAAAACCCTAGAAAAATCATACACACAAATTGAATGGAGATCAAATGCAAAGGGGGCTAGGGGAATGGTAGAGTGGGAATAGTTGAGCTATCATCAAAACCCTATTGAAATGAGTGTTACCTATATATGCCCAAAATAGGGACTTTAAGATGATGTAGATATCCCTCTAATGTGTGTGTGACTAGATCATATGTAGTATGAATGTAAATGCTCTATGCCTAGGCCCTCATTTGGTCTAAACATGTGGTCTAGATGTAATAGTATGAACTTTAGATAAAATTTAGGTGTTGATATTTTTGTGTCGTGATTTTTTTAATTATTATACTAGTGCCATCATAGATAATTGGTAGCTATAAAATGCCTTAGTGAACCCTTTAAATAGAATAAATCCAATTTTTAATTTCTAAACCCCATTTACATGCCAAACAACTCAAATAAGGGTGAAATGGTCATAAAAAGAGACCTAATAGAAATGTGATTTGGAAAGACCTCTGAAAGGTGCATTATACAAGACTTCCCCTTTCAGATAACCTAGTAGAGTGGGTTAGTATAAATATGTGGTCTTGTCTAAAAATAATAATACATTAAGATGAATGAGAAATAAGACCAGGGTTCCCTATGACTCAGATAAGGAATGACATGGAAGAGTAAAATTTTAACAAATATATTAAAATATCAATATGGAAGAATGATATAAGAGGTATAATATTAAAAATAACATGCACTAATTAGATATTAATTTACCATTAAGAGCTTCTATATATAAAGTCACAATAGACATAATACTTTTGCTTACTTGACCAAATTTAGGTGCATACATTCCCCCCCCCACCTCTTCTCATTATTTTAGTAATGCAATAAAATGAAAGTATAAGATTAAAAGATATAAAGTAAAACATATACTTACATATGTCACATGTGCTCACTTTCAAATGGATATGCCATGGGTTCAATGAAATCAACCCATGAGGAGAGAAGATGGTATCTAATATTGTTCTCCTCTTAGCTAGATAATTAAACAAGACTTAAAATGATGCCTATGGAAATAAAATCATGATGTATAAACCATGTATTGAATCTAAATAAATCATTATCATATAAAGATATAAGTTATGCCTAACCCCAATTATTTTAGGTAGAGATGTGCTTAGAATTCAAAATTCATTTAACCTCAGCTCCACACAACTCAATATACTAGGTACTAGGGAGAAAATATTAATGGACCAATGCAGATGGCTATAAGATTCATTCTAAAGTAAAACTAGTGAAAAACTACTATAAATATAATTTTAAATTAAGTCTAGAATAAATAACATAGAGAATGGCTTGAATTTACATTCCTTCTATAAAATCTAGAGAAAAAATTAGGAGATGAGAACATGTGCCACACACCATTCCACCAATCTGATAAATTTGCATACTGAGTCATACAATTTTATAATAAATTTTAATTCTAAATAATAATTTTTAATTTGTGTGGACATGTATGGTGTACATTCCCCCATTATCATGCACTAATTAATAACTATGTCAAACTACATAAAATGTGGGTATATACCTTGCACATGTCTTACTTATTATGTCATCTATCAAGACTAAATAAATTAGTTGTGTCTATTTAATAAATATACATTAGAAAACTATGATAACCTATAGTAACCTTAAAACCCCATTTTGTGTGAATTTGGACAAATCAACCTATTTGGAAAATATTACCCTCTGATATAGTCTGAATGGAGTGGACCTAAGTTTAAAAATTTTTAGAAAAAACTAAAATAAACCAAGCATTTTGTGAATAACTATGTCAACCTTAAAAATCCCTATGCCATACTATACAATAACTATGTATATTCTATGTATAGCTAGAATAAAACTATAATGTACTGAGAAAAGTCTATATACTAAAGCAATATGAGACATAAATTAAGGTGTACTAAATAATTTTAAGTATGATTTGAGTGAAAATATGATGTGTAGTGAATATGTACTAAGTAAATTTCCATGTGTGTATCTAAGTTTGTATAAATAGTAGCTATGCATGGCCCCCCTCTTAGTGTGAGTGATGAAATTGGTGTAAGGAGATCGAACCAAAAGTAATAGTTGCAGTGATAGTTATTAATTTAGTTTATGATTTTATAATGTTTAGGATAAATTTTTGGCATTAGTAATAAATTGAGCATTGATTAATACTTATATGGATTCCCATAGTATTAGATTGCTATGAAAAAATAAAGTATGTAATATTGGGGTAAGGAAAATATCCTAATGAAATTGATACTTGCACTAAATAGAAGTTGTTATGACCATATTTTTTGTGGAAGAAATGGTTTTTTAAATGGAATTGTGGTTTGAAATATATCTATAATTTATTACAAGGAGACTTGTCTATTTATAATGCATGCCCGTGCTTTAATAATATGGCATAGGTGGTGATATATAATATTTGAAAATTTGAAAATTCAATTTATTTGAAAATTGAAAAATTATAATTTTGAGCTCCAATTTGTGAAAATACCATTAAAAAGAGTCATTTATTGTAATTTATCTGAGGAGGTGGGGGCACTTATTCATATCAAGGCGGATGTTAGATTGGTAAGCATCAAAACTAAATCTTTGCATTTTGGAAAAAAAATGTTTTTTGTATTTTTAATTGATTTTATTTGCATTTAGATTTTATTTTTATTTCTCACAGAGCCATCTTTTTTGGTTAGTTGTGTCCATATATAACATGGCTTTGTCCAAATTTTAGTAGTCTTATCTCGTGTTAATGTCTACTAGGGTGTGGTCTTATCCTATTTTGTCTAGAGTTTAAAATAAACTTTTTTGTGTTGAGTTTAATTTATTTAATATTAAGAAATAGTTGTTTCTAATAGAAAAAAATTTGTTTTTATTTTTGTGCAAGAGGATATGCATAATAGAGAGTTTTGAAGGGATCATATGATGGAGAATGTGTGTGGCCTACCTTTATCATAATATGATAGGAATGCCATTAAAAAAATAGTCCAAACTTATGTTAGTTGGTTGGGTTTGATGTCATATGATGTCCATATGATGATCACAATTGCTAAGTAGTGGGATGCAGATTATTGTACATTTGATAACTTGCCTATGGGTGATATGATGACCTTACTCTAGAGGATGTTTGGATAATATTTATATTATTGGTTACTACCACTCGATTTTTATTTTAGGGTGTTATAGGGCTAGACCCCAAGGATATTTTCCATATATATTTGACTCATATACCTCATAGATAAAGTAAGCATAGTGATTATAATGTGGTATTATCTATGATTGTGTTATCTAATGTCCTTCATGTGTAGAAGTTACTTGTTGTTTTATTTTATTCATTTCTAGCATTGGATGGTGGTTATTTCTCCATATCATACATGATGCATACTATCACATAGGTTATATATGAGTGTGGGACAATGTATTCCTAGATCAAACCATGTCGACACATTTGTATTGAGATATTTATAGGTTCACATGCAAGGAGCTCAGTGGCAGCATTAGCTCAACCACTTTTCTACACATAGGATCTATGGTTACATAATAGTTATTTGATCGATGGGGATGTCATAAGCTAATTGGGCACATATAAAAGTATTTTCATTGAGATGAGATAACATAGGACAAGTACAAGATTTTAACACCATGTGTTGTAGGATAATACTCATATATTTGACTATAGATTCTATTATCAGACTGTCACACAGGTATGTTAGATCCACATGAGATTTTGTTAAAATTATCAGTGGATGAATGTATTTGAGCATTTTCAATATGAGATAGTTACACAAAAAAAATGGGTACAGTAGGATGTGCCCCAAATTTCAAGGGTGTGGACACATAGTGCTTGGGATCTAGTGAGCCCAAGTGATAAGGGTAAGCTATCTATGACAAATATTTACACATTCAAACATATGATATGGATCATATTATATATTTCATGGATGTAGATGATTTTAGGTACATTGATGCATATACCACATGGTGTATATAGTACAAGTGGGCTTGATTATTTTTAGGTGAAGGAGACGAAGTTCTTGATGATTTGATAAACCTAGATCCTATGAGGGTTGCTAGAGGTATTGGATGTTAAAATTAATTTTTTATTCTATTTATTTTTTATTTTTTTATGAATGATATCTAATGTTTTTACATTTTATGTCTATGTAGGTGATGAGGATTGCTGGGTAATGATGATTGAGTCCATAGTACAAGAGTTGACACAACATGTTCATAATGATTCCATGGAGGGTGGTTTTATTGAGTAGTCCACATAAGTCATTGGTGTTCATGGACCCTTATTTTATCGATTTATGATTGCTGCTACTACATATGTTTTAGATACAACATGGAATGAGTTGAGAGTTGAGGTTGTAGTACTTTAGATGCCCCCATTGGATTCAATTACTAATCTAGGTCTTATACTATTGGATGAGTATATATGATTACAGAGAGAGAATGTTGATCTTGAATAATGATTGGTTGTTTATGAGGATTAAGAGAGGATAGAGTTCTTGATCCATGACACAAGGTGATCTTTGGGCTTCTAGTTTTAGGTATCATGTATTAGTAGATATAGAGTATGTTGGCATGGATGAGGAGGGTCATGTATAATATGCTTCGATTGTAGAGTTATGTGTTATTTATTTAATTGTATAAACTCTTTATTTCATATTATATTAATGGATAACTTCATATACATACATACATATATATACGTGTGTGTGTGTGTGTGTGTGTGTGTGTGTGTGTGTGTGTGTGTGATTTATGAGTTACTTTGGTATATTTAAATTTTTTATGATTTTATGTATTTAACATATTATAATTTAATATTATTGTATTTAATTTTAATTGCACATGTTATAATGTTTGTATTTTAGCATTGCAATGTATATCTAAGAATAACATAGAAAAAATTATGAGCCTTGAGTAATCATATGTCCATCTTGAAGGCAACAAGAACTATGAATTGTACTGAGTATCTAAGATATATGAGTCACTATATTCTAACCATGGAACAATCTTGGTAGGCATAACTATAGTAATAATTTATGTAGTATTTATCACATAAACATTTATTGGTTGTCGCACTATCATTTTTTATTAATTATTTTTTATTTATAGTACAACACTACTATAATTTTTCTTAACTTTTTGTAATGGCTTCCACTTTTGTTGAACTAGTGATACTACAAATCTCTCATGATGTTGTTCTCTAGATGCATTTATAGTAAAATGATTAGTAACCATTGGTTACTTAATAGGAATGTCCTAGGATAAATATATCATAGTAGAATGTGATCTACTATAAAGAGAAGGAGACCTAGATGTCTCCTTATTAAATTTAATATTATCTCTGTCAATATATGGCTTAATCTTACCTCTAAGTTCATAACAATAACTATCCCAATGACCATTAATGTGATGATAAATACAATAAGGTTTATTTGTTATTATTTCCAATTGATGTGATATATGATAATTATTATGAGGAAGATTAATCATCCGTCTTATACAACCATTTTATACAAATGTCATGAGCCATATCTCTAAATGAATCAAATTGTATGGGTTTTTTGGTACCATGAGGTGTTTTAGTAACTCTATGAATTAATTTGTAAACTAGTTCTTTCCCTTTATGTAACACTTTAATTTGTGGTTTTTATGGAAGCCTAAGATAAGGTAGATCAATTTATTTAAAAATATTAGATGACTAAAGTGGTAACAACTCAATATCAAAATCTACCTTTATATTTGGTTGTATGAGTCCCAATTTCATTTCCAATTCAGTAGTATCATAAATGAAAATGTTGAAATGATTTAGATTTTTGATACAATAACTAATGCTTAAGATGGAAATAAAGACCTATACAAAGGATATATTATGTCTCCAAATCTATGGGTTGATAAATTGACTTGTTACATAGATGTTTTCAACTATAATATGTAATCACAAACTGGCTATGACTTTCACTAAAGTAATTATGGTAATTGTTCATATGTAACTTTAGGTCCCATATTATTAATAAAGTGCATAAGTAATACTTATCATAACAAAATATATATATGAAATGACCCACTAGGTAGTGAATGATGAAACCAATTCAGTGCCTCGTCCTCTAAACTCTTTGGAAATAAATTTAACAATATCATACTATAATTGCAACCATTCATAGCTTTTTTTTAACATTTGAGATGTAGTTAAGGATCCCTATTTCCATTTAACTTAGAAAATTTTGGTATATTTAAATCATGTGGTAATGGTGCATATAACATATTACACACTATTGTATTAATATGGATAGAGTTTAAATCTACTCAATAATGATAGACCTTGATTTACAAGGTGAGGTAGTGTATTGTATGTTGCAAAGCACCAACAACATGCATTAAAGAGATAACCTATAGTGAATGCATATTAATAACTTGGAGTGGTTCATTTAATAAGTTTATTTTTTTATTAAATATTATCCATTGGTACACTATTTATAATAGAATAATAATGGATAGGAATAAACTCTTCTTGATGCATGGTTGGTTAGGGAGATTCAGTGGTATTTAATATATCATTAGTTTGCAAAGGGATATTATATAATACTAAAATAGAATAAATAATACAGTTCTTCTCATTAATAAAATCAACATGTTCACATATTTTATCTTTCTAAATATAACTAACAACATCATCATGGGATGTAAGAATATTAGCCTTAAAAAAACTATCATTTGATTTTTTGTCTAACACACAATCAATATCAACATGGGAGGAGGGTGAAAAAGAAATAATATTAGGTGTAGTAGATACATTTTATTCTTCACTGTACACATAATAATCATCACTATCCTAATTTTCATCATGATCATAATCTTTTTCACTTGTAGAATCAATGTTTGAAATAACCACACTTTCATTTTCACTAGAAGAGGGTGTAAGAGATGTATTTATATCTTCTACTTTATCTAGAATATCATCACATGGAATAGAAGTTGTATCTCGACGTTATTTATTAACATTGAAAATGGAAATAATTTAATTTTTATAAGGGGATAAAGGAGGAGAAAATATACTTTTTAGACCTTTTTTAGAGTGTCATCGCATTTGAAATGAACACTAACTTCATTATGAATATTTGAAATAACAACATTTTCATTGTCACAAGGAGAAAGGATAGGAGATGCATGCATATTTTCAATCTTAGATATATCAGTATCATATGTAAATGAAACATTACTATAAATATAATTTAATTTTTGAGATGTATAATTATCATTTTCCTCATGCAATGGAATTTAAATATTCTTTGCTTTATATTATGAAATTTTGAAAAGAGAGGTAGGAAAAGTTTCTGACAACCTAGGAGTATTATCAAATAATGCATCACCAATAAGAGGTTCCTTTGAAATTATATTTTTAATTTATTTCACTTGATTTTTTGGAGATATAATGGAAGAAATAGGGAAATAACATGCATCTACATTACTTTCCTTAATATTTTTATCATCAATTGTATAATATTCTTTATAACCATCATGATAGTAGTAATAATCATCATCATTATAAAAATAATCATGTTCTTCATTTGTATCTAGAAAACACACTTGGTAATTTTTCCATCCTTTATTACAATTATAAGGAATGCCTAAGAATGCACCAACTCGATGAGGGGGAAGAGATTCCTTAGCAACCATTTTAAATTCTTCAAAAAATAAAATGAGACTAAGATGAGAAATAGAAACTAAAGATAACACACAGTCTAACATAATAATAAAAACATAATTTAATTTAAAACCCTAGGAGGATAATTTTAAGAATTAAACCCTAAAGTCAAAAGCAAGGATTTAGCTATGTTCAAGAAATAAAAAGGGTTCATCAATATGTTTTATCAATTTTGAGATTAATAGACTTTAATATATTATGAAAAAATAGTTGAGTAAAATAGAACAATCAAATGGTCATTAAAAAATACACCTACTTGTAATCATTTATAATATGAATAATTAGGTATTTGATTAAAAATCACATGGAGGGATGAACTATTATTGACTGTAAAGTTGATTGTGGTAATTTTAGATCTACTTGTGTAAATGTTATGGTTGCCTAGGAGAAGACTAAAGGATTTGAAATATGGCACCCTACTATTTTGTCTTTATGGAGTGATATTTTCCTATCTACTCCTATAATAGAACTGTAAATTGATTATATGTGCAGATCTACCTGTATAGAATTCTTTATCCTATCATGAATGTGTAATTACACAAACTATCCTATGTTTCACCTTATCTTCTTCAAAATCCCTTCAAAATTCTTGCACATAAACCCAAAAAAAATAAAATGTAAAAGGAATGGAAAAAATGGGGAAGTGGGAATGGTCAAGTTTTCCTCATAACCCTATTGAACTAAAATTTACCTACATAGCCAAAAATAGGGAACTCGGGTTGATGTAGTTCTCCTCTAATGTGTGTGTGTGTGTGACAAGATCATATGTAGTGTAAATTTATGTGATCTTCACATTGGACCTTTTTTGGTCCAAGTATTTAGCTTAGATGTAATGGTATGAGTTTCATATAAAATGTAAGTGTTATTATTATTATTATTATTATTATTATTATTATTATTATTATTATTATTATTATTATTATTATTATTATTATTATTATTAGTGCTAACATAAACAAGTGTTATCTATAAAACGCCCTAAGGAACCTTTAAATAGAAGACTTTTAATTTTAAATTTCTAAAACCCATTAATGCACCAACCAACTTAACGAAGTGTTAAACGATCATAAAAAGAAACCCAAAATAAATGTTATTTGGAAAGAGTTATGAAATGTGCATTGGACAAGACTATCCCTTTCAAACAACCTAGTAGAGCATGGCAATCCAGATAGGGTGGGCTTGTCAGAAAATAAGAAGACATTAAGATGAATGATAAATAAGACTAGAGATCCCTATGACTCAAATAAGGAATGACACAAAAGAGTAAAAAATCAACAAATATATTAAAAAATTAATGTGTAAGAATAACATAAGAGATATAGGAGTACAAACAACATGCGTTAGTGGGGTCTTAATTCGACATTAAGAGATTCTAAATATAAATTCACGAAATGCATAATACTTGTATTTTTTTTACCAAATTTGGGTGTATACATTCGTTAGTCAATATTAATATCACTTCAACAAATATTTAAAATGTAACTAGTAGGTATAATTTTATTATACTCTAATGCTTTTGAAATGTACTAATCAAAATGAAGCTTGGATAGGAGATAGACTCTATGTAACTTTATCTTCTTATAGTGACTAACAATTTTAGGAGATCGAAATCAAATTACTCAATTGACTATGAGTATATATCTCTCTAAAGATGCCATATAATTGGGTGGTGAGGAACAATATATTTTGTGACAACAAAAAGACCATTACAAATGTGACATTTATTTGTAAGATTTAATAATAGAAATTAATGGAAATATGGCATAATTTCAAATATATTATTTTCAACTAAGTTGGTTATTTTGATTTTATATTATTATATACTTTATTTATTTTAATATTATTTTCTATAAAATTATTAAAATCTACTAAATTTTTTTATAAAATTATTAAAATCTACAACAATAAAAAATTTCAATTATTAATTCATAATAAGTGTAATCTAAATATTAACTAATGCAAAATTTAAAAAATTAAATCTAAAACATAATGATATGGTATTGTTTATTTTTTAAAAAGATAAATCCAAGTAAAGACTATAAAATATGTTTGTAAATACAAAATTTGTTTTTAAAACTAGTTTCTTATCTTAAGATTATAGTTATAGAACTAACACAATATTAATGCAAAATTAGAAAAGTATGAAAACTAGGGTTATGACAGCAATTATGGGAGGATAAATAATACCAAAAGCTATATAAAATAAGTATAAAATTTTATAAATTATATTTATTAATATGAAAATTATTTTAAAATTAGTTTTTTATTATAATATTAAAATTATAAAGCTAACATAATATTCACGCATATTTATAAAAATAAAAAAATTGGGTTATGAAGAACAATTACGTGAGGATGAAGAAAACACTGAAAATATACAAGATTCAATTGTTATAGTTTAAGAGGAGACATATAATTTTGGATATATGGAAAAAAATTAAATTAAAAACTGTGGACTGAGATATCAATTATGATAGAGGAAAATAAACAATTTTAAATTGCCACATGCTACAAGCATTTCAAATGGTATGACATATTTTTATTTTTAATGTTCTAATATGGTTAACAAATTTGTAAATATAAAAAAAATTCACAATTATATATAATATAAAGTATAAAAAAAACAGTTATAGATATAATGGGATTTATTTAATTATTCATGAATATAGATCACCATTTGATTTGTAAGGGGTCTAAAGTAGAATTTTTTTTGAAATGTATTTTTATACATCATATGGCTATATGGTCTATGATGTAAGAACTAAATCTCAATATATCAATTGATTGATTAAATAAAGGATTTATATAAATAGATTATGTTTATTTTTAAATGGCTTTAAAATCATTATAATATTATTAATAGAAGAAAAGATATTAAGAACCTTAAAAATAAATTATGTCTTAAACCCCTTAAAGAATTTTATATATAAAAAAAGATTTTTTATAAAAATATAAATATGAAAATTGTGGACATCTCTATTCAAAAGTGTAAGGATGGTGATGTAAATAATTGAATAACAAGTGAGTTTAGAAAGTCCAAAGAGTATGTCTAGTTGGTTAAGTCTTTATTATCACATTGGGAAAGATTATAAACTATACTTGGTATAAAATATTATATAAGAAAGATTCTAAATCCTTCAAACTATATTATATTATTTAAATGCTAATAGCTATAATGTATATCAAAATTTTAAGTTCCTTATGATTTTGATATCAATTGATTGTAGAATTTCAATGTTATCAAATGTTATATCTTCCAATATTTTTAACAATTGACAATATGAAACAATAGGGAACTCAAAAAATCAATGTTTTATATTTTAAATTTTATTTTATTTATTTATTTATATTAATAAATATAAAATGTTCATCACTTTATATATCATGATAAGATCTATTGAAAAAAATGGTATGTTATAATAATCATTGCAAACATCTCAACTAAAGACAGTGACAAAAATTAATGAGAAGAGTTTCATTGATGCAATATCAGATTGGTCCATGACACTTAACAGAAATAAATTAAAGAACAAATACTTGGTGTGGAGAGAGGTGACAAAACAATAATTTCTAATATAATTAATTTGAGTTAATAATATTTCTCGTTATTATCCAAGAGTTCCATTTCATTATTCAATTTGTGTTATCTATTTCATATATATTGTAATTTGGATTATTTTTATTTGATTGTGACTTATTGTAAAAATAATGACATTTATGCCAATAAGATGCAAAAGGGTTAGTAAAGTGGCTTGGTTGTGCCTAACTCCACCCAGGTTCAAATCTCACAAGGCATTTTTAGGTTAGATATGGTCATTTGAGATGACTTAGTAATTTAAGCAATCAGTGGTGGTCATTTGTGTTTATTTAATGGTTCTCAAGGACTGGGCCCCCTTATTGTGCCCCAGGTTTAGTTTATATCTCTAGTCAAAATTGATCATCTATCAAAAAAATAATGACATATATAAAAAATAACCATAATTTAGAATGAAATTTATATTATACTTTTTAATAAATAAATGAGGAATTGAATATGCCCACACCTATATAGAACACAATTTGGGGGTTCAGTCCTAGAACCATTTATTTGCTAATATGTGTCAATCATTTATCCCTCATTGTAGGTTTCTTGACTATTGGTGGGAATTGATCGTGGGTTGATCTAATACGTATGTATCCACTTAACTATTACACCAAATCCTAGAGGAAAAATTGATATTATATTTAACACTTTAAAATAGATTTTTTGGTAATTTATTTAAATTAAAAACAAAATAATTGCTTGAAATTTGTAGATATGTAGAATGGACATAGTGTCATGACAAAACTAAACATTATGTTTCTCAATGCATTAACCCATTTGTTTCCTATAAAATATTAAAAAGGTGGAAATTTAGTATAAAATATTCAAACTAAATCAATTATAGATACACTATATTATCTTGATCATAATGCAAATGAGATACGTTATGAAGCTCTTGAGGCATTTACATATGTAGGTCTTAATTCATCATTTCAAGAGGGTCATCTCCATGAATTATTGAGTCATCACATTAAATTCAATAATAACATGTTCAAGTTTATTTGCAATCGATCTCATTGTACAAAAAAATATGGTTGTAACAATTGCAGTGACTTATTAAATAAATACTCATAATACACATAGCCATTAGTCTCAATTTTAACGATTTTGGGTATGGACAAAAATATGAGGATACCAATATTATATGTATAGATTTCAATGGATTAGATTACAACATAAAATCTTTAACTAAGAATTTGTCTAAGAAATAATATGGTAATAAGAATTTCAATTATGAACATAAATGGGTAGGAATTCTAAAAAAAAATGTAATAATATATTTATGTGATAACGCAAAGATATGTTATATATCAAGTAGATAATATTGAAGTAAATAAATCATAATATCTATTCTTTAAAAAAAATAGATAATTAGATGATAATGAATATATGTTATATCAAATAGATGGTATTAAAGTAATTAAATTGTAAGATTCATTAATGATTAAATGAAATATAGAAAATATTTGTAAATATTTTTATTTTATTTTGTATTCATCATGGTTCAAATTTTGATAAGACATAAAAACCTCTCCAAAAAAATATGCACATTTTAAGTTACTAAACGATGTCACAGATCAATTGGTTTTATATCACATAAATATCGAAGCAATGATTATCTTAGATTGTGATTCATATGTGAAATAAACAAGAAAACCTAAAAAATAATGTGGACAATCTTAAATAGTTATGGCTACACTTGTTTTAATAATTCTAATTAAGATTTATAAACTTGACACAAATCCTTATTATGTAAAATTATGTAGAGAATATGAAAGTGAATTCAATAATCAACTACTTGATAACATTATTAGGAATTTATATGATAATAAATGAAAACTATTATAATATATTAATAAAAAGTGCATCTCAAAAATATTGTGTTAAGCATGTAAACTAAAGATACAATGTCCTCTAATTCTAATTGTAAACAGAAAAAAGAAATAGATAAATAATTTGGTTGAATAATATTCAATATTTTATTTATCAGTGACAAACACTTTAAATTTTTATTATTTATATTCAATTAAATATAAATATTGTTTATAATTTTATATATCTTGACCAAATAACACTAACAATGCCATGAAAATGGTTAATTTTTAAAGTAGAGGAGAAAATGAAGAGGAAAAATCGATGTACGTTTCTTCCTTTGAAGAAGAGTGAGGTGTTATTTATAGAAGATTAGAAGAATGATGTTACAAAATGTGGAGTCGTAGGTGTTGTGGAGTTATGAAGAGTGGTGTGAAATAATTTGTTATTAAACTTAAATAATAATGTTATTTGATTCATCAAGGATCAGCTTGCCATGGCTCAATCAATGATAAATCTTATGGGGGTATTGCGACTTTGATGTCTATTTGTAAAATAATTGAGGAACCTTCTCAAGATAAATTTTATTTTTTATTACTATATAAATTTTTTGATGAACAACTTCATATTATTACTATAAGTTATGGATTTGTGTGGAAGGCATTTAAGGTTAACTCTAAGATTCAATCTTTAGAAGTATTTTGATGAAGATGTATATTTTCTTAGCAAGAATCAATTGAGATAAATGAAGGAAATACATTTAGAAAATTTTGGATTAGATGATGATTATTTTCATTTATCTTCCTTTGATCTAGATTTTGATTTTTATAATTCTTGATCTCAATTAGTTAAGATGACCCACATCTATTTTGATTTGATAATTTTGAATGTAAAGATCTAGCCTAAAAATTAATTTTAGATAAAATTCATGTTAAACATTGGAAAAGGAAAATTTTAGAGGATTGTCTAGGGGAGCATTGGATGGATTTTGAGGTTAGTAATATTCATTACATTTTGAAAGGTTAGTTTTTAATCAAATTTCTAAATATGGAGGGTAGGTATAAGATTATTCCAAACCATAGTTGGTTGGTAAAGGGTATAAAGATGGAGATCTACCCTTGGTAGGATAAATTAATGAAGGATTAATTTTATCCAAGGTCTAAAGTGGTGTCGGTTATATTATATTATTCACCATTGGAATATACAAGAAAAAAAGTGTTTAAGGTAATTGGGGATTCCTTAAGGAACTTGTTATTATTTGTATTAAATGTTACTGGTAAAAATGTTTCTCTCAATGTGTGCCAAGGCTATTTTTTCATATTAAGGTTCTTGTATTCATTATGGATTGAAAGGAGATTATTTAGATAATTGATTTTGAGTATTAGGGGAAGAGATGTTATAATTGTTCTAGATTTTCATAACTCTACCAAGCAGTGCATTGCAGTTATTACAGACACATTGTTTTAACAAGTTCAGCTTGGCTCCGATTGACATTTCATTTATTATATAGTTGACTATTATGATTTATATGTTATGATTTTGATTATCATGATTTATTGGTTTTAACTAGCCCATCATTGTCATCAATGCATATGTTTAATTCACTGATGACATGTTCATATTTTATACATAGCAAATTTTATTATTATTGTTATTTATTTCTTGAGCAGATACTATTGATGTCTCACATTGGTGGTTATAAGAATATATCAAGTGATCTAGGCTCAATGGTGGACTTTGACAGCTAGGACAATAATGGGTAGGAGTTATGAGCAGTCAAATTGATACCAACAGATAAAATACAATGTGACATAAAGTTTTAATCCATTGGTCATCTGAGTTCTCTAGCTTGTTTTGGTGCATCTTTAATCACTTTGTTAGTTTTTATGTATATTTTGGTATATGTCATCATTGTGTATGTACATCAGTTGTTCTTTATTCTTAGTGTTGGTTAATATTTATGAGACCATTATTTCTCTAATTCTAATTATATTTTGTGATCAGATTCCTTTTCTTGTGTATGTGTGTTGTTGTTAGGGGCATAATTCCCATTGCATGCTATGTATATCCTTGTGCCTTGGACCACATTTTTATTATTGATTTTGATTCCATGTATTGGATTTGATTTATTTTGTGCTTTAATCCTATGTGGGCCATGACTTGGCTCCCTTGGCATTTTGGATATTCTACCTTCATGGGGTCTGAGTGATATTTTGTCATTAGATTTAATGACTCAACTAGACTACATGATGGGTGCTTGGTGAAGATTTCACCTTGGAAGTAGAGATAATAATATTATTTTATACATGATTAGATTGACTTACACTCCATGTAAATAAATCTGGGTAAAGGTCTTTATTGTTGGTTGTTGATTTCCTCCCAATTGCTACCATTTTTATGTATTATTTTAGAAGAAGCTAGCAATAGTTATCAAACTCCCTACCTAGGAAAACGTTGAACCACACACCATGAATATAAGAAGTTATATTTGGATTTTTTTTTAGAAAGGGAAACCCACAACTTTTGAGGGGACATGATGAGAGACAAGGGAATGAGAAACTAGACAAGTTGGGTCATAAGTTGGTTTGTATCATCCTTTGATGGAAGGGAATCATTCAAAGATTGAATTTTTGGTTTATTAAGGTGATAGGGTTCATTTAAAATATGGATGTATTGGTTAGCAGTCATATTTAGTCATAAAATTCAAATTTGATCTCTTCTTGTTTTTTCCCACCAAAATGACAATTTGAATATTTGAAATTAGATTGTGTGATTAGGAGCATTTTGGAGAAGTTTCATGTTTTGAAACATTGGTATATGTTAATAAATGGTCTTAAACATGAATAATAATATATTATAGGTGTTTATATGTGCATTTAAAAGAATAAATGGGATGTAAACCAAGTGATATAGTTTATTGCCACATCTTGAGAGTGGCCTATATAGTAGGAAGATACCCCCTTGCATATAAGGAAGGAAATGAACCTTTATATGTAGATAATGTGGTCTAAATTTAGAGAGTTATAGTTTGAGGTAAGTAAGTAGCATAGTTATTTAAGAGGAAAAAATAATGAATAAAAGTGAAAAAAACTATGCATTATCCATGAAGGACAAGAAGATGACAAGGATGGAGTTGTGGAGTTGTAAATATTTTCATGAAATGAATAAATGATGAAGTGTTTGTTTAATATACCTCTTATTCATGATTTAAGTGTGTTATGGATGTTTTTAATTTATTAAAACTCTTTGATATCTTTTGAGACATGCTATGTGTTTTAGTTGCAGGTGTAGAAGAAGATTAGATGCATATTTTTGTATGTTTGTTGAATCTAAGATAATTCTAAAGGAAGTAATATTTTAAGTGAAATATAATTAATAATGAGTGTAAATATGCATGATAATATCATTTCATATTATCCTTGTTTACAATTTTTCAAGTAGTCATTTGTAGAATGAAAATTTGGAATGATAGCCGTTGAAAAACTAGTCCACATAGTGATGTTCAAGAATAGTGTCGGTCTCATTAAAGAGATTCAGGCATATGAATGAAGTTTTTAATTGTGTAATGAGATTAGAGAGAGTTGATAATATTAAATAAACCTTAGGTATTGTTTTAACTCAGAGGTTAACTCTAAGAGTGTATGGAAGCTTTATCTTAGTTTACACAATCTCATATTAATCCCATAATTCAGAGAAAGAATGATTTTGAGTAAGTTTGGCATGATTCAAGAATTTTACAAATTTTAGAAGCCTTAGAATAGGAGGATATACCTTAAAAAATAATTTTAAAGTTTTGTAAATGATTATAGTTCCTCATAATTAATTTTATAGCCTCTCAGGTTAGTGACAGAGCTAGGCAACCCTAGGTTAGGGTTTGAAAATGAAATTTAAGATATATTGAGATGTAACTAGTGGAATTTAATAAAAATTTGTATTTTGGTTTTATTTGAAATTTTCTAGATGAATAAAGTGTCATAAATTTTATTAGTGACCATAAAATATAGATTTCATTTTCGTAGGTGTGTTTTGAAGCCTAAAGACCTAATTAGGTCTAGAAAGTTCATTTTTGAGTGAAATTGGGCTAATAAAATTATTATAGAGTAATAAATAAATAGAGGGTATCTAAAAATTAATTTTTTTTCTCAATTTCTTTCCTTTCCTGTCCATACCATTGGAAATAGTGGGAAAAAGGCTACTAGAAAAGAGACTAGGGCTAGTATGAGAAATGTGACAAGAAAGGAAGAAGGAATTAGTGGAGAGTTAAAGCATGGATATTCTTAGGAATGATATTATGTTATAAGGGAGGTGTATATGACCAGATGATAGGTTATAATAAACTAGAGTGAAGTGGGGGAACTGAAAATCAGAGTGGAGGCTTTGAGGCCTATGAGTCATTTTGAGTGAAGTAAATTATAAAGAAATAATAGTTCATGAGAGGGTGGAGAATGGAAATGCATAAAATATAATGGTCTTATGACAATGGATAAAAATTAAATACTAAGTTTTAAGTGTCTTCAAGAAGAAGATAGAGATTTGGTGGTTCAAGAGTGGGCTTAAAAGCTCAGTACACAAAGAGGATAAAGAGATAAAGATCAAAGAACAGAGGTCAAAAAATAGTTTCAAAGATCAAGAAGGTGAATAAAAAAAAATTAAAGTTTGTTTTGGTAGATATAATGTGTATAGGTTCATGTTTTCATCCATAACAAGGTCATTTGGCAAATCCTCTGCATCATTTTGGTATCATATTTGGTAAGTTATTTCATGAAGTTATGCTTTGTGTTTTGAATGTGTTAGTTATGTTTACATGAATATTATTCTAAGTATTCAAGGTTTATTTTATATGTTTATATGAGTTTATAATAAGGTTTTAGGAATGGATAGAGAGGAAGAAAGGTGAATAACTATGTGGCTGAAGTCCTTAAGCCATAGAGGCTTATAAAGAGAGAGCTAGTGAAAAGTCAAAGAAGGAAGCTGAAGAAGAGATAAAGATAAAAATAAAGAGACTCCAAGTGAGATTCAAGTTATAAGACCCAACTAAGTTCATAAGTGTGAAGGAGACCCAACTGAGGTCCTAAGAGGTAAGTATATAATCTTGCTAAGGAGGTAGGTCCAAGTGAGACCTAGAGAGAGTAAAGGATAGATAAGAGTGAAGTGGGAAAGAGAAGGATGAAGGAATTTAAGAATGAAGGTTTTCACAAGGAAATAGAGAAATAAGAAGTTGTGAAGAAAGATATTTCTGAATTGAAAGCATACTTAACAGGTTTAAATCAAATATTAGAGGACCTCAGACCAAAGTTTTTAATTAGAATCAGAAACCTAGTTAAATATCCTCTCAAAGAGATGATGAGGAAGAATAAAAGACAATAATAAGTGTACAAAGTGAGAGGACAACTGAAAATTTTAACCAAGAAGCCTGATATAAAAGATATGGGGGCAAACAAGCCTCATGATTTTCAATCTAATGATGTTTTAGTATGTGTGTCTGTAGGTGTAAGAGTTGATTAAGGAAATGAATTAGTTGGGCCAATGCATAGGATCATGGAGAAAGAATTAAAATCACTTGATCAATTAGTCCTCAAGAGGAAAAAATATGATGGAGAGGTTAAACATATATTCTTGATATTTGAAGAGGAACACTCAAGTCAGTCACTTATGAGGTAAGAGTTTTACAAGCATCAAGGAGAAACCATGGAGCATGAAGATAAAAATTAATATCAATTTTATCCTCATAAAATGAAGATAGATATAGTGAAAGAACCAAAAGGTAAAGCATAAACAAATTATATGAAGCAATGTAAGATAAGGTAAGAGCAAGTATGAAGGCAAAGATAAAGATCAGTCAAGTGTAAGAAGACAAGCTACAACTACAAATTTCCAAGGTTGAGAATGATGAAGTTAAATATACTAAGGTTTAAGTATAAGTTATAAATGAAGGATAAAAAATATTAGGAGAATAAAAATATAATATGGTGGTTCATGCAATGATGAATAATGATGAAGTTAAATATCCTAAGGTTGAAGTAAAAGTTATAAATGAAGGATAAAAAATAATAGGAGAATAAAAATATAATATGGTGGTTGATGTAATGATTAATAATGATCCATTTATGGTATATGAAGATGCTTGGTAGTAAGAGCAACATGCAAGTAAGGAGAAGAGATAGAGAATGCCACAAAGGCATGAGAAGAAACATGATATATCTAATGATTTGTTGATAGTTATATGTATATCTTAGATGAATATAGTGATAAAGAATATAAGGTACAACTGTGGAGATGAAGTGTACATGCATTTGCATGAGATACTAGTTGCAATATATGGTAAAAAGATAAATTGTTTAAGATTAGTAATGAAGCATGAGTAAGAGCTCATGGGAAACTTTTATAGGTTGGTAGTATGATGCAAGGACATCATTAAAACCTCAAATTTTGGGTTTATTAAGGTGATAGGGGTAATTTATAATGTGTATTTCTTGGTTATAATTCATAGGTATTCATAAATTCCAAATTTGATCTCTTCTTGTGTTTTCCTGCCAAAATAACAATTTGAATATTTAAAATTAGAATGCAGGCTTAGGATCATTTTGGAAAATTTTCATGTTTTTTAAAGTTGGTCTAATGTTTGTAAAGGTCATAATCATTAATAATAATAAATTAGAGGTTTTTATATGTGCATTTGAAAGGATAAAATGGATTTAAACTGAGTGATATGGTGTTATTACCACATCTTGAGAGTGGCTTAGATAGTAGGAAGATACCCCCTTACATGTACAAAGGAAGGAAATGAAAATTTGCATGTAGAGAAGGTGGTATAAATTTATAGATTCAGTGTGTGAGGTAGGTAAGTATAAAATTTATGTAAGAGGAGAAAATAATGAAGAAAAGTGAAGAAAACTATGTATTGTCCATGAAGGACAAGAAGATGACAGGGATAGAATTGTAAATATTTACATGAAATGAATAAATGATGAAGTGTTTGTGTAATATGACTCTATTAATTGTGTTTTCATGTTTTATGGATGTTTTTTATGCTTCAATATACTTTTATACATGCTTTATGTTTTAGTTGTAGGTGTAGGAGAATACTGGATGCAAATTTTTGTATGTTTGTTGACTCTAATAGAATAGTGAAAGAAGTAATTACTCAAGTGAAATATAATTAATGTTGAGTATACATATGAATTATAATATCATTTAATAATATTCTTGTTTACAATTTTTTAAGTAATCATTTATAAAATGGAAATCTAGAATGACAATCTTTAGAAGCCCAGTCCACAAAGTGACAGTCAAGAATAGTGTTGGTCTCATTAAAGAGATTTAGGCATATGAATGAAGTTTGAAATTTTTCAAGGATATTAGACAGATTTTACCATATTAAAGAAACATTAGGTTTTTTTTTATAATCATAGGTTAACTCCCAGAGTATATGGAAGCTCTATGTTAGCTTACACTGTCTCATAATAGTCCGAACATTCACAGAAAGAGTGATTTTTTAGCAAGTTTGGAGTGATTAAAGAAGTTTAAATATTGTATTATCCTTATACTAGGAAGAAAGACCTTAATAAAAAAAATTCAAGGTCTATAAATGAGTATAGTTATTTATAAGCAATTTTATAACCTCTCAAGCTAGTGATAAAGCTGGGCAACCCTAGGTTAGGGTTTGAAAATGAAATGTGTGATGCATTGAGATATAACTATTGGAATTTACTAAAAAAAATTAATTTTGTGTTATTTTATATGTTATATATGAATAAAGTGTTATAAAGTTGATTGGTGACCATACATTACATATTCCATTGTTGTAGGTGTGCATTAAACTTGGAGACCTAATTAGATCTAGAAAGTGCATTTTCGAATGAAATTAGGATAATAAAATTCTTGGAGAGTAATAAATCAATAAAGGGTTTTTGAAAATTATTTTGGTTCCTCAATTACTATCCTATCCTAAATACACCATTGGAAATAGTGAAAAGAAAAATGACTAGAAGAGAGACTATGACTAGTAGGAGAAAGGTGACAAGAAAGGAAGAAGGGGTTAGTGGAGAGTTAAAGATAAGAAGTTGTTAGGAATGGTGGTATGTAAGAAGGCAAGTGTATATGAACAAATAATATTTTATAATACACTATATTTAAGTAGAATCTTTGAGGCCTATGAGTTAATTTGAGTGAAGGAAGTAATAAAGAAAGAATAGAACATGAGAGGGTGGAGAATGGACATGTAAAAATGATAATGGTGTTAGGATGATGGAGAATAATGAAATACTAAGTATCAATGGTCTTAAAGAAGAATATAGATATTTTATGGTTCAAGAGTGGGATTAAAATCCTATTACACAAAGAGGACAAAGAGATAAATCTCAAAGAACAAAAGTCAAGAAAAAATTTTAGAGATCAAAAAGATGAAGAAAATGAAATTAAAGTTAGTTTTGAAAGAGGTAAGGTGTATAGGTTCATATTTTCATCCATAATAGGGTCATTTGGTAAATCCTCTACATCATCCCTACATGTAAGTGTGTTCTTGGATTCCCTTTTTGTACCTACAATTATACTTATACATATCTAATTTCTGATAAAGTTTATAAAGACAAACCCTTAATGCATATAATATATTATAGTTGATCGGACACTATTGGATAATTTATGAGATATTTTTGGAGTTGTATTGATATTACCCTTTATTATATTTTGAATATGGAAAATGTATTCAATATTTCCTCATCTCATTTTGTGGATTGGCTATTAGCTTTAACCCAACTAGTCAATTTTAACAGTGGGCTAAAATGATTAATTAAACATGAGGATCAGCCTCTTAATACCCTGAAGCACTCTAAGTCATAGATTATTTTTAAATTTGAAATCCATTTGGGTTGTTTTTTTTAGATTTATGGAGTTTTGAGATAGAATTTTAATGGAATAATAAACCATTATAGGTTCACTATGAAGTTATAAGACTTCATAGTGAACCCATAATGTATTAAATTTAACACCCCCATTATTGGGATGCACCTAGTTTCCTTCCTCTATCTTATTGGTAAATAGTGTTATTAATAACCCTATGAGTTGGGTGACCCTGGAAGAATTAGTGTTTGGAATTTGAATTATGAATTCTAATTGCCTGAGTATGGTGGCCTGGGTATTTTGATTATTGTCTCTATTTATAAACAAAACTTCCTTTTTAATTGGGTACATGTTGTGACTATTTATGCCCTATCTAAGAAAACAAAGTTATCATATTATGAAATTAAAACAAAATTATTTTCCCACAAATAACACTCTCCTCCTTGCATGAATGTTTTATATTTTTTATGGGACCCATGTTTGATCATTTTAACCATGTATGGGGAAAGGGAAAATTATATACAATAAAAATCAAACCTCTTAAAATGCATTTAAGATTCAGACTATATGGTTATAGGTAGCTATTTATTTTATGGAAAGGTTGAATATTTTATAGCTGGGATGTCTAAACCCTGCAAGCCTAGTGCTTGCTTGAGAAGTATTATGGGTTGTGCCCTTTTTGGTGATGGCTTGATTTTCATTTGGATGAATGGAAGTATTCATAAACTTCTCAATTAAAATTGATAGAATTATTGGCATGTGGAAGTAATGTAATGTTAGTTTAAACTCTACCAATTTATTTAGTAATTAAAATGCTTTAGAGCTCTATTGGATGAGCAATTTTCATTTGTGAAGCACTCTTTAGTTAGTTAGAAGTTCATTGGTCAAGTAAATGCTTATGATGATTTTTTTATTTAATATATAAAAGGGATTGATGGGTTTTATATTAATATTAAATCATTTCCCTTGAATTTTGATATAGAGACCAATTAACCATCCAACTTACCTTGCTTCATGTGAATGCAAACCCCTTGATCGAATTGGATTATCTATGGGTTTTGTAAATTGCCTCTATTAAAGATATGAGTTATTAATGTTCCTTTTTAGTATTTGTATGTTTATGATTGTGTGGTCATGATTGTTAGTGGTTTTCACTTTTGTTGGTTGACTGTACATGTGGGATTTAATTGAAATACTACCTTATACAATTTTTATGATGAAGCAAAGTTATCATATGGGTGTTGGTTAGTGTTTGAACCTTATTATTATTATTGGTTACTTATGTGCTTGTGTTTTTCTTATTTAAATGTTGTGGTTTTGGACCATGGCTTGTGTCACACTAATTCTCATAAATACCTTGTAAAACTCAAATGCCTAATTCCACCATCTAGCTGATGGTTGGGGTGGTTACGGCCACCAATAAATGGGATCATCAGGCTGGACCTTTGAGTTGACCTTATGTAGACTTGTCACTTCATCTTCTATTGCTTGGATATCAATTCCTACATTTGAATTATTCATTGTATCTAGTATATGGAATACATGTAGATGTTTTAGAGTTACTCTCAACAATTTTCATTGATGTAATTGATTCTTATATATTTCTATGAACTTTGCATTTTATATTGTGATAAAGAGAAATGTCATTTTATTAAACATATTGAATTTGGTTTTTGTATATAATAATGCACACTATAATATAATGTAGCACTATGATACATGGATATCAAATATATTGACTCTTTACTTGTTCCACATTATGACATTCTAATTTTTATTCCAACTATATGGATATAGACTTTGTACTATCATAGTTACATTTTGAAAGTAATGTTGGAATTTAAAACTTTTTTACTTTCCATTAGTAATGAATGTTTGACAAATTAGATAAGCACATTAGTGTTATGTTGGATCCTAATTACTGTTGATTTTTAATATGGAATGATGTATATTCTTATTTAGTATGCAAGGTGAATTGTTATGATTTCTAAAGCTTTATCTAACTATGGGTATGTTTTACCTCACCTTGATTTGGATTAAATGATTAAACTTATAAAAAAATTATTGTTATAAGAATGTACATGGCTGCATATAAAACTATATAGTCACTTGCAACATTAATGATTATTTAGTTACATATTGATATTACTAAGAAAACTATATTAATTACTACAAACGTGAATATAGTAATTATGCTTAGCACCCTTGTTAAGTTGTGCATATGGTGAATCATATTTCTTTGTGATAAAGTTTTACTCTATGCTAGTATCAAATCTAGTTTCAAGTATATCTTGGTTTATGATTCTGGTTCACCATTATGATTAAGATTTAATGATATGTTTTAATACTCTTGATGATTTATGGGTATTAAATGATGAGTGTTTTCTACCCCTTAGTGGGTATTACAGTAATACTATTTTAACCTTGAGCACATATTATTACATAAATCAATTAAATACATAAAATTGATAATGAGAATGACACAATTTCTTAGGCTTGAATGACAAGATTTGTAAAATGATTTAAAGGTATTAAGTTTGACGTAATTAGAGGAAGAGATACAACACTCAGCTAGAAGTTGTTACTTTAAACAATGGCTATTTAACCTCATATTAGTTACCTTGGTTGAGGTTTTGGGTGGTTACCTTCACCTTGAATTATGCTAGAAATGAAAATCAGTACATAACACAATTGAGAATGAATTATAATTTTACTTGAATGAATTGCTTCAACATACATGCCAATTCCATTAAGTTGTATGGACAACATAGGCAATTAATTACTTGTTACTCCTCTCTCATGTGTAACAGACTTATGGATACTTACTGCATCTAAATAAATGGTTCTTGTTGGTAACTATTATAATATATATTCCTTTTATGTTTTAAAATGTTATATCGAGCCATAATTGATATTGGCCTTGGTATTGATATCTAATGGTTGCTAGTAAAATGCCACATCTGTAATTTATTGTGAATTTTTATTGTTTAAGCAATGACATGAGTGTGTATTATCAATTAGTGAAATGAAAATCACTAAATTCTTAATGGGCATTAAATTGTGTTTTGTGAACATATTGACAATTATGTGATTCCTCTTGATGCATATTTTAAATATATTTATTTTTTTTGGCTACGAGTATGTTATTGGTACTCAGTGGGTTTATATCATATGATAACATAATTTTGAATGGTGTTTTAGGTCTAAGAGCAAATGCCCTATTACTGTATCTTCATGGTAGCCATTATTCATACCTATTAACATGTTATGGATGAAAATATTATTCCTTTTTACCAACCATATGAATTAACAATTGTCCTTAATGAGATAAAATTAATTGTGAAAGATGTTATATTTTGAGTAACCTTGATTATATATAGGTAAGCCAAGTCTAGCTCATTGAATAATTCCACCAATTATGTTATGGATGAAATGTTGGGTTATTAAATAGATGAGCCAATTGGTGTCTTGAAAAGAAAACTAATGTGTACCTTTGAGATATTTTAATGTTTGGGATTATTATTCATAGGTAATGGTTGTTACGATACATAATGCACTCCAAAGTGTGAATGTATGTTATGGTTGATTGGACCCTTTTGAGTTGATATTTACTTGGATGAATTTTGGTTTCCATCCTCTCTTGTGCTAAGGTTTAACTTGAGTTGGACTATAGGGTGATATATCTGAGTTTTTCTAACTACTCTATTCACCATTATGGTGGATTAGTGAAGCAGTGGTTTTATCCTCTGAAACTTAAACCTGATATTCTTAGGAGAATAAGATGCTTAAGTATCATTATCATACCATTAAATAGTATTATGATGGGTCCCTACACTAATTATAGAGTTTATATCCTATTTGTGTGCATGTAAACACCAATATATGATAAACAATATCCTCCTTTTTGACAAATAACTCCCTTATAAAATGCTTTATGATGTGGTAACCCTAATTATGCATCTACAATTACCTAATAGGATGTTTTTTATAAGTTTGAGAGTGTGTAACCAAATATTATGTTGTCTCATGATCTTAGTTTGTATGTAGTTCCATGCACGTAGTATCGTTTTGTACTCTAAAATTTAGTAATTCTCTAAAAAAATTAAGATTTTTTCATCTGGTATTAGAGCAATATTGTTGATTTAGGGAACTTTGGGACATGAAAATGTTGTTTTAAAGGAACTATGTTGTGATTTTACAAGGGAATTTACGCTCTTGAATTGGTTAAGACAATGCCTTGATCTATAATGACTAAGAAGCTAGAAATTCTTGCATTTGTTAAATATAATGTATGTGCAAAAATTAATAATTTTATAAAAAACACATTGATACTTACCCATAGCCTTGGTTGGGTCAACTCTTCTCGAAATCAAGCTACATTAGGGTAAGCATCACATGTTGACTATTGACTTATATGGGCAAGTTGATAGGAGATCGGTGCTAACCACTTTGTACTTAGAATTGAGAAAATGATGTTCATTATCTATTGTTGACTTATATGGTCAGGTCATTAGTATATGCCTATAACATTATGACTTTGGAAAGACTAAGGATTAGGCTTAAACCCAGAGGGATAAATGGGGTGAAAGTATCTGATTTACTTGGGTGAATCAATAAGGCTTGGGATATCCATTTGTGAAGGAGCATCTTGAGTTGAATTTAAGTTTGATCTTTTTATGGACATTTAGCCTCTTTCTAGTTGAACGAAGAAGCCTATAGTTCCATTAATCTAAAAGTATAGAAGTTATTTCATTTATGGATATGTTTTGATCCCATGATGCTTCTTATGATGATCATGGATATGTTTTATGTCCATGAGGATGTTTAATTTAACCTTGAGTTGAGTTTGGGCATCCATGAGGATGTCTATTGTGGTAATGGATATATTTTACATCCATGAGGATGTCTATAGTGAATTTAAATTGAATTTAATCATTGTGGGAAATTATAATTTCTATGATGATGATATGACATTCACCTTGAGCCTTGGCTAAGTTCACCCTTTCCCAAAGTGATGTTGCATCAAAGAAAGCATCACTATTAAACCTTTAACTTATTAGAGAAAGTCAATTGAGAGAATGGTGGCATAAGATTGTTGTTGGAATCAAAAAATAATGCCTTGGAGCTTGCATGGGTGATCCATTAGATGATGCTGAGGTATAATATATTGGGAGGTTAAAGGGTGTAACTCAAGCTTTGAGGGCTTAGTGAGATTAATATGAATGACTTGTTTGGGAAAGTTAGAATTTTTTTGGAATCTCTTATTGTTATCAAGTATCGTGAGCCATATAATCCATGAAGTGTGAACATTATTGGTAACTTTATGAAACTCATAAAAATAGATTCATAGGCTTTGATGGAACACAACCTTCCTTAAAATATGGTGATCATAAACTCGAGATCCCTAAGACTAAGCATGTTGTAATATATGATGGATATTTGATGTCACTGGGATGGCATCTGGACATCAAGTGGACTAATGGAAATCTTGAACCCTTGTGCTTCACCATCATGTGTGATTAATTATTATAATGTAAAAATACCTTGGAATAGATTATCAAACACTTGAGTCATGTATGCATGTCTTATTTCATATGGTTAATTCTCTGCTTGTAAAATTGTTGAATGTCATGTAAACCCTTATGTTTTCTTGATTATATTAAACCATGTAAGCTTGTAACTCTCTATACTATGTTAATGAAATCAACTATGTGGAATTACACATTTGCTCCATGTTTTAACATTGTTGTATGAGCACTTTATTTACATGATTATATGTTGATTTACTATGGAACATGGAAATGAAAATAAATTACTTGTGTAAGGGATCTCTCACTTATGAAATCAACCATGTGAACCTTATCTTGCTCCACATTTTCAAAATTATTCGATGAGTATTTTATGTGTGTCTCATGGAATAAGTGTGACTTGGTGTTTTTAACATGTTAGTGCAGTAATGTGATCATAAAATACTTATGTGATGTATTTTTTTCCTCTTAAAACCAACCTCTATCTATTAAAATATGTTAGTGTATAGTGTTGTATTGTGTGAAGTAATCTCGCATAGTAATATAGTATTGAGTTTGGGTGCCATTATGAGTTTGAGGGTAGAGAATCACTATATTCATAATTATTTAGACTGGGTATGGGCTAGGAAGTGGAGTTTCTTGTAGGCTAAAACCCCATTTTTCCCTTTTGCAAAAGTAGCCACCCAATTCATTCAGGGTGTGCACTATGAGTGCCACAAGATGGTTGTGGAATATTAGTGCATAAAGATCATTTTATGGATTAGTTTTCCTTTAACCACTTCTAGGAGGGTGTTAGAAAAATAGCCTTTGTGAAATTTTATTGTTATAACCTTATGAAGCACCAACTAGTCCTAAAATTTAGATATTTATGCAAAATGAGCAAGGTAGCACTTGTTGAAATACATGTATGTGTTGGCCTATAAGTGAAAACATGTTATGGATAAGGTATTAATTTTGTTTATACTTGATATATATATATATATATATATATATATATATATATATATATATATATATATATATATATATATATATATATATATATATATATATATATATATATATATATATATATATATATATATATATATATATATATATCAAGTATAAACAAAAATAATACCTTATCCATAACATGTTTTCACTTATAGGCCAACACACACATGTATTTCAACAAATATATATATATATATATATATATATATCAAGTATAAACAAAAATAATACCTTATCCATAACATGCTTTCACTTATAGGCCAACACACACATGTATTTCAACAAATATATATATATATATATATATATATATATATTACGGATGAATATTTATGATTTGTTTAAAGCATGACTAGAATGTGTGTTGATTTTATGCTCGGAAGGAGAAATATAATTTTTGATTAGGTAGATTTGGGAATCTTAAGTACTTCTAAATGTTGCCAAGAAGTGTAGCATGATGATGGGATTGTAATACATGGAATCATCTTGTGAGCTTAAATTTTTTATGGAAATCATGTTGTAAACATTGGTGATTGCATGTGAATGTATGGAATGGCTTCTCTAATGTTTAGTGTGGTGGGTATAGGATGTTGCACTAGCCCATGAATGGTAATTATTGAAATAAAATAACCAAGCAATATGGTTTACTATCTTCTACTATCATTCTGTGATGAATGTTGTGGTTATGTGCAATCATTACTTGTGTTTGGAAACACTATTTTTAATATTATAGGGTTTATTGGAATCTAATTGGATTGAATTAGTACCATTGTTGTTATAAAAAAAGTGCATATTTCTATGGTGACCTCTTGCTACAGTAAAGAACTAGTTGGCCAAGAATTGTTTATTATCAAGATGTTGATTCAGATTAAAAATCTAACCAAAAATTTATTAAAGTCTTTATCTTTACATTATCTATTAGCTATAATTCCTAATTTTAAAATGTTGAAAACTCTCTTGTTGAACAAGTGTTAAGGTGAAGTTTTAACACCATGACCAAAACTTCTCACTTTTGCCTGAATGGTTTGAAGTTACACCTACCCAGGTGCTTAGAAATTTTAAATTTTCAAAATAACTACATTTAAAAATTGCAGTTTGCCAATAAATTATGTTAAGATAAGAGTAGTTTTAAGTCAAAAAGCCTATTACATAGTAGTGAATAACTACTGTCTAAAATAAAATGGCCATGTGTGTCATAAAAAGACAAAAATTATGCTCCCAAATCTAGATGCACTTGAAAATCTAATGCTAGGAAAAGTATATGACTCCTTACATGTTCATCTTAGTGTCACAAGATGACACATGAACTAATAAGACATTTTTATGGAAGGACATGACTATATTTATGGTAGTATTTGGAATATTAGCAAGTAAGGTTGAATGTTTTCATTTTGAAGGTGTGTTATATCATCATGTTATACCAAGAGGTAAGTTAAATGTAAATTCATTGGATTTTACTACTAAACTATGTAAGTATATGGCCAACATGAATCTATTTTGGTAAAGTGAACTGGGAAAAGATTTACCAGGTGGTTGTTTCATTATTGGAACATAGTTGTTGGTGTTTCTATGTTCTGAAATATTTGGTAAAACATGTGTTAGCATCTATTTTGGGAAGCATGATTCCTATTTGTTAAAATAGTCATGAGGATGACTCCTATTTAAGAGGGGGAGGATGTCATAACCCCACCAAGTAGTGCATTATAGTTATTATAGACACATTAGTTCAACAAGTTTAGCTTGGCTCTGGTTGAAATTCCACTTATTATTACAGATAGATATTATGACTTAGATTTTATGATTTTTGTTATCAGGACTTATTGGTTTTAACTAGCCCATTATTGTCATGGATTCATATGTTTAATTCACTACTGACATGTTCATATTTTATACATAGCAGATTTTATAATTATTGATTTTTATTTTTTGAGCAAATAATGTTGATGTCTTGCATTGGTGGTTGTAGGAATAGAGCAAGTGAACTAAGCTCAATGGTGGACTTTGGAAACTAGGACAATAATGGGTAGGATTTATGAGTAGTTGGATTGATACCAACAGTTAAAATGTAATGTCACACAAAGTTTTAATCCATTGGTCATCTGAGTCCTCTAGCTTGTTTTGGTTCATCTTTAATCACTTTGTTAGTTTTTTATGCGAATTTTGGTCTATATCATCATTGTGTGTGTACGTCAATTATTATATAATGCTTATGTGGTTTAATATTTATGAGATCATTATTTCTCTTATTTTGATTGTATTTTGTGATCAGATTCCTTTTCTTGTGTATGTGTGTTATTTTTAGGGGCTTAATTCTCTTTGCATGTTATGTCTACCCTTATGCCTTAGACCATGTTTTTATTATTGGTTTTGATTCCATGTATTGTATTTCAATTCCTTTGTTATTTAATCCTACATGGGCCATGACTTAGCTCCCTAGGCATTTTGAATATTCTACCTTCATGGGGTCTTAGTGATAGTTTGTCATTAGATTTAATGACTCAGTTAGACTACCTGATGGGCGCTTGGTGAGGGGGTCACCTTGGCACTAGAGACAATAATATTATTTTATGCATGATTGGGTTGACTTACACTAAATTATTGTTGGTTTTTGATTGCATCCTAAATGTTGCTTTTTTTATGGATTCTTTTGGAAGATGATAACAACAATTATCAAACTCCTTACCTGGGAAAATCATAAACCATGCACCATGAATATAAGTATTTGGATTTGGATTTTTGGTTGTAAATGGAAACCCAGGGCTTCTGAGGGGAGATGGCAATGGACAAGGGAATGAGAAACCAACCAAGTTGGGTGATAAGCTGGTTTGTATCATCCTTACATGTAAGTGTGTTCTTGGATTCCCTTTTTGAACCTACAACTATATTTTTTCATAGCTAATTTATGATAAATTTTACAAAGACAAAACCTTAATGTATATAATTTATTATAGTCGATTGAACTCCATTGATAATTTATGAGATAGTTTTGGAGTTGTATTTCTATTACCTTTTATTTTATTTTGAATATGGCAAATGTATTCAATATCTCCCTATCTCATTTTATGGATTTGGTATTAGATTTAACCAAATTAATTTATTTTAGCAATGGGATAAAATGATTAATTAGACATGAGGATTGGCCTCGTAATACCCTACAACACTCTAAGTCATAGATTGTTGTTAAGGGTGAAATCCATTTGGGTTTTTATTTGTAGATTTATGGAGTGTTGAGACAAAATCTTATTGGAAAAATTAACCATTACAGGTTCAATATGAAGTCATGAGACTTTGTAGCGAACCCCCAATGTATTAAATTTAACACACCCATTATTTTTCTTCATATTTTTTTCTTCCTTTATGTTATTGGTAAATATTGTTATTGATAACCCTATGATTTGGGTGACCCTGGAAGAATTGGGGTTTGGAATTTTAATTATAAATGACAATTTCATGAGTATGGTGGCCTAGATATTTTTATTATTATATCTATTTATACAAGAACTTCCTTTTTAAGTGGGTACATATTGTGATTGCTTATGCCCTAGCTGGGCAAACATAATTGTCATATTATGGACTTAAAGCATATTTATTTTCCAACAAATAGCACTATCTTTATTGTATGAATGTTTTCTATTTTTGACTGGACCCATATTTGATCATTTTAACCCTATATGGGGCAAGGTAAATTTATATACAGTCAAAATCAAACCTCTTGGACTGTATTAAAGACTTAGACTATATGGCTTTAGGTAATTATTTATTTTGCAAACAAGCTAGATATTTTATCATTGGGATGTCTAATTAGTGTTTGTTTGGTGCTTGTATGAGAAGTATTATGGGTTGTGCCATATTTTGAAATGGCTTGATTTTAATTTGGATGAATGGATGTATTCATAAACTCCTTAACTAATGTTGCTAAAATTTTCAGCATGTATAAGTAATGTAATGTTGGGTTAAAATCTACTAATTTATTTAGTTATTGAAATGCTTTATAGCTCTATTGGTTGAGTAGTTTTCATTTATGAAGCACTCTTTAGTTAGATGAAATTTCATTGGTTAATAAATGCTTATGATGATTTATCTCTTTTAATATACACAAAGGATTGATGGGTTTCAAATTAATATTAAATTGTTACCCATGAATTTTGATATACAGACTAATGGACCATCCAACCTAACACACTTCATACGAATGCAAACCCCTCAACCAAATAGGATTATCTATGGGTTATATAAATTACCTCTATTAATCATATGATTTTTTGTTGTCCCTTTTTTTTGGTTGGATGTTTATGATTGTGTGATCATGATTGTTGGCAGTTTTCACTTTTGTTGGTTGACAATACATGCCAAATTTAATTAAAATGCTACCTTATATATTTTTTGTGATGAAGGGAAGTTTTCCTATGGGTGTTGGTTAGGGTTTGAACATTTTCATTATTCTTGGTTACTTATTTGATTTCCTTTAGTTTTGTTAACTATTATGGAGTTGGACCATGGCTTGTGTCACAAAAATGCTCATAACTACCCAGTAAAACCCAAATGTTGGATTCCACCATCTAGCTAGTGGTTGGGGTGGTTAGGGCCACTGATGGATGGGATAATCAAGATGGACTTTAGGGTTTACCTTATATAGAATTGTCTCTTCATCTTCTATTACTTTCATCTCAATTCCTATAGTTTAATGATTCATTGTATCTAGTATATAGAATACTTGCAAACATTTTAGTGTTGCTCTCAACAACTTTTGTTGATGTAATTGATTGTTATATATTGCTACAAACCTTATATTTAGATTGTGCTAAACATAAATGTCATGTTAACACCTTAAATTTGGTTTGCATATATAATAATGCATACCATAATATATTGTAGCATTATGATACAAAGATATCAAATCCATTGACTCTTTACCTATTCAACATTATGACATTCTGATTTTTATTCCAGTTGTATGGATATGAAATTTGTAATATCATAGTTACATTTTGAAAGTAATGCTAGAATTTGAAGCTTTGTTGTTTTCCATAAGTAATGAATGTTTTGAGGAACCAAATAAGTATAAGAGTGTTATATTGGCTCCTAATGACTATTGATTTTTAATATCAAACATTGTTTCCTCTTATTTTTATGCAAGGTGAATTGTTATGATTCCTGAAGCTTTATATAACTATCGGTATGTTTTACCTCACCTTGAGTTGGCTTACATGCTTAAACTTGTAAATTTTAGATTGTTATAAGAATGTATATGGTTGTATACAAAACTATATAGTCACTTACAATAGTAATGATGAGTTAGTTCCATATTGATATTGTTAATAAAATCATATTAATTGCTATAAATGTGAATACAGTGATTATGCTCAGCACCCTTGTTAAGTTATGTTTATGATGGAGTGTATCTCTTTGCGATACACTTTTACTCTATACTGCTATCTAATGTGGTTAAAAGTATATCTTGGCTTATGATTTCGGTTCATCATTATGATTAAGATTTAATTATGTGTTTTAATACTCTTAATGATTTATGAGTATTAAATGATGAGTGTTGTCTTCCCCCTTAGTGGGCATTAAAATATTTCTATTTTAACCTTGAGCACATATTATTACATAAAGCAATCAAATACATAAAATTGATAATGACCATGAGATAATTACTTAGGTTTGAATGACAAGATTTGGAAAATGATTTAAAGGTATTAAGTTTGGAGTAATTAGAGGAAGAGATACAATACTCATCTGGAAGTTGTTTTAAATAATGGTTATTTAGCCTCATATTAGTTACCTTGGTTGAGGTTTTGGGTAGTTAAATTCACCTTGAATTATGATAGAAATGAAAGTTAGTAAATAAAAAAAATGAGAATGAAGTAAAAATTGACATTAATACATGGCTTTAGCATACATGCCAATTCCATTAAGTTGTATGGACATCATAGGTAATTGATTACATGTTAATCCTCTCTCATGTGTAAGATATTTATGGAGACTTACTACATCTAAATAAATGATTATTTATGGTAACTATTATAATAAATATTCATTTTATGTTTTAAAAGTTTATATCAAGCCATAATTGAAATTGGCCTTTGTATTGATACCTGGTTGTTGCTAGTAAAATGCCATAGCTATAATTTATTGTGAATTTCTATTACTTAAGTAATGAAATTAAGAATTTGGATTATGAATTGGTGAAATGAAAGTCGTGAAATTATTAATGGGAATTACATTGTGTTTTGTGAACATATTGACAATTATATGATTCCTCTTGGTGCATATATTAAAGATATTAATTTTTGTTTGGCTATGAGTATGTTATTGGTACTCGATGGGTATATATCATATGGTAACATAATTTTAAATGGTGATTTAGGTCTTAGATCAAATTCCCTATTGTTGTTTATTCATGGCATCCTTTGTTCATATTTTTTAACATGTTATGAATGGAAATATTATTCCTTTTTTCCAACCATGTGAATTAACAACTGTCCTCAATGAGATGCCATTAATTGTGAAAGATGTTATATTTTGAGTAACCTCAATTATATAGAGGTAAGAAAAATATAGCTCATAAAATAATGCCACCAATTCTATTATGGAAAAATTATTAGGTTATTAAACAGAGGACCCAATTGGTGTCTTGAGAGGAAAACCAATGTGTACCTTGGAGATATTTTAATGTTCAAGATTCTTCTTCCTAGGTAATGGATGTTATGATACATAATGCACTCCAAAGTGTGCATGTATGTTATAGCTGGTTAGAACCTTGTAAGTTGATGTTTACTTAGATTAATTTTGGTTTCCATCATCTCTTGTGCTAATTTTTAACTTGAGTTGGACTCTGGGGTGATATACCTGAGTTTTCCTAGCTTCTCTATTCACCTTTGTGGTGGATTAGTGAAGTAATGGTTTTATCCTATAAACCTTCAACTTGATCCTCTTAGGAGATTGAGATTCTTAAGTAATGTTATTAGACTATTAAATTGTCCTATGAGGGGTACTTTCACTAAGTATAGAGTTTAGATTTTATTGGTGTGTGTGCACACACTAATACACCCCAAACTATATCCTCCCTTTTGATGATGAGATCCTTTAAATAATACTTGATGATGTGGTAGCCTTGATTATGTGTCTAATGTCACCTAATAGGATATTGGTTATAATCCTAATAGTGTGTAACCAAATATTATGGTTTCTCATGATCTTAATTTGTGTGAAAGTCCATGTACATAGTGTCATTTCGTACTCTAAAATTTAGCAATTCTCAAAAAAAAAAATTGGGGTTGTTTCCAAGATTTTATCATATTGATAAATTTTTATAAAAATATGAGATGGTATATCTTAGGTACTCTCAATTTGGTAAATATATTCAATAAATAAATCATCCCTTAGGGATGCACCAGGATTTTATGAAATAAAGTATTAAAAAAAATTATATATTTAAAAGGGATGATGTTGAAATTGGTTTAGACAAAATGTTTCTTGTGCAAGCTAGCTATGATCTTATGGGGAATAAAAATGAATCATTTTCTTTATAGTGTGTTTTATCTTTAGTAGAGGATATGGATCACAACAAATGAGTAGAGAGTACCATTGATGTGGAAGAAGTCTTTATATCTGCTACAAAACATAGAATTTTTCATTTATCAAATCAAGGAGTTAGGAGGGAATCTTGGAAAAAATGATAATGTTGGTTTAGTTAAGGATTTAGATATAATAATTAATAACAAGCTAAATCTTAATGTTTATTCAATATTATATGAAGGGATGATTCAATGGATTTGAGAATATTTATTTGAGCCTCTAGATGAAAAATACTAAGTATTATGTGATCCAAATGAGAGGTTTTATATAATGGATTGGTTGTAAGGTTTTAGTGAAAGGATGGTTGGGAAGTGTTTTCTTGCACAATTTATCAATCAATCTATGTCACTCCATAATTGTCTAATCTTGAAAATAAAGGGAGTGGAAGTAAATCAACGATGAAAAAAATGAAGTCCTCATTAGATTTTCTTAAATAAAGATCCCAAAAAAATATGGTGGGGTTATTTTCTAAAAGTAGGAGGAACCACCTTATTTGAGCATCTTATTATAATTCCTAGAGGTTTAGGTTGTATGTCCCTTTGTGGGTATCCTTGTGGATACCTTTTTATTATTATTAAATTTTTTATTTTAAGGGGATGGGATGATGGATTATTTACTTTTCTTAATCTTAGGTTTCAATTTTGGATATTTGATATTTATTTTCCATTACTTTTTTAAAGAAGTAAATTTAAAGTAGTTCGTACAATGAAGTGACTTATGTTCTTGCAAAGAGATATTCTAAGAATGTAATAAGTATGATTTATTCTAATCATAATGATAGTTTATTATTATTTTTGGTAAGGATAATGATGTTTAATGTTGCATATCTATCTCATGATTAAGGTGATTATCTCTAGAATACACTTTAGGTCTATGTAATGGAGACTTAAGGGACGGTGGGGAAATATAAATTTTATTTTTTCTTTTTTGGGGGAGGGATTCATGTGTGATAAGGTAATAATGACAAAAAGATGTATTATTTCATGGTTAATTAATTATAATAATGTTGTATGATGGTAATCTTCACTTTTGTTGCATATGTAAACTTTGACTGAATAATTGTATTGAGTTAAATTTCAATCCCTTTTGTATTTTCCTCTTTTCCTCTTTAATTCTATCATGTCTTCCTAAAATAATATTTATATTATAGCCCTAAAAAAATGAGGGAAAATCATTTTATTTTAATTGAAGCATCACTCATTCATTAGGATAATAAGAAAAATATGAATATTTTTAGAGATGCAGGGTCATTGGATTTCTTACAAAAATTTTAAGGATGTGATCCAAAGATAGGAATGTTATTTTATCTTAATTTAAAATGTGTTATGGTGTATGTAAGAAGATTGAAATTCAATTTCAATGAGGAGGTTATTATTGTAGACACCTAAATCTGGCCACCAATAACCTCCAATCAAGCTTTTGGCCAATTTCCACCTAAAATGCACAATTTGCCCTGAAAACACTAAAATGCATTAAATGAGTTAAAATTGATATATTCAAGTTCTGATTTTAGCCATGGTATCCCTAAATGGGTCAATGCAATTTATGGACTAGCTAACTTTGATCAGATCATTCTAACTCAAAATTTTAATTTTACACCTAGGTGCTTTGGATTGCTCTTTCCTATCAAATCTCTTGCATAAGACACGTGCCTTTGTTATTTTTTGTTGGTAACATCCTAAATGGGATAACGGATCCAACACATCTGACATTGATTTCCAATTCCAATCTAGTTGAATTTTAGACTAATAATAAGGCATTCTGATCAATTTAGGTAATTTGTGCACAAAGTGCTTAATCATGGTTAAGAGCTAATTAACGCAAATCAAGGCATAATTAATAATTCCATGGAAGCTTGTTGAATAATTTTTTTGTTAAATGAATATTGAATATCTACATCATCAGGTGACCTCATTTTTTGGGAAGACATCCCTAGGCCATAAATGCCATAAATATCAAGATTCATGCCTCCCATGCCTCATCAATGCCTTCCATGATGCCCTCCATGCCTCTTAATTGCTCCTCTATCCCAAATATTGATGAGCCTATTTATCAATTTTAATTTCAAAACTTAATTAATCCTCAACCACACATCTCAATCTTAGGATGGACAGTTTAGGTTGATTCTATACATTTACAAAAATCTATAAACAGAGAGGTCATGAACATCCTTTCTAAGACTTGAGAATGTAAAGTTATAATGCAGGATTGGATCTAAAAGCTTCTTGAAACTAGTGTTACCATGTCAAATTGATTCCAATCCAAGCCAAGCCACAAGCCAAAGGTGCCAAGGAGAGATGGAGGTAGCCAAGCTTCCATTACCAAGGACTTTATGAGCACAAAATTGAGCAAGCCACTACTACAAAGGCATTTGGAGCATCTAAGGAAGGTGAAGGAATTATTGTGTTTTATTCCTTACTTTTTAGTTGTGTTTTTCATTTGTTTTTGTTAACTAAGTGTGTTTCTTTCATTTTGTTTTCATTTTGGAACTAACACCATGCTAATCATCCTCTCTTGAGTCAAATTCCTAGATCACATAATGGCATGCCCGATGGGACTAGACGCATCCTACACATGAATGAGATCCTTTTAAAAATCTAAAATATTTATTTAAGCCTTTTAAACTCTTACAAATTGATTTTATAACTTTATTTTTCCATTTTTGGTTGCCACAGTTATACACAGTAACTGATGTCAGTAACAAATACTGACATCAATAACCTATCTTAACTGACGTCAGTTAGAAAAATTAACATCCGTTAGATCTTGGTTATCTAGAGTAACCAATGTCGATGGTAATAACCGATGTTAGTCACTATGTTTTTTCAAAAAACATAGACCTGAGAGCTACTTTTTCAAAGTTCATTGTTCTAAGCTAAAAAGAGCTTCAAAGCTAAAAGACATGCTAACAATTTTGTTGCAGGACCAAGCTTAATATTTGTTAAAAACATGTTTAAATCACCTTTTCATGCTTAAAACTAAATTAGGAACCTTGTTTTGGTGTTTAACAAATAATTTGGATGATTTTGGTGAATGTTTTCAAAGTTTACAACTAAGACCAAGGGATCAAATGAAGACCACTAAATCTTTCATTTTGGGTTTAAAATTGAACACACTTGTCAATTTTTGTTTGCAATAGTTGTTTAGTTAGATTTTTTCTGGCAAAGAGAGGAATTTTGCATGTATGCTCTTCCATTTTTCCCCTATAAGGAACCACTAGAATCAAAAGCACCATTCCTATTGCAAATAGCCTAGTCTAAGGCTTAGAAAGAAAGTCATCTAAAGCACTCCTCAAAAACTCATCAAAGTTTGGGTGACCTTAAAAAAGACCCTAAAGTCTTTCTATTTCATGCTTTCTTTATTTTTTATGCATCTTGGCTTGCGAGTGGGACTTCATCACCTCCCACAAGTTTTTTAGGGAAGCTTTGACTTGGGGTTTCATCTCCTAGCATTCAATTCAATTGGCTCCTTTGGAGTTACACAAGGTACATAGTGGCACTTTGGACATCACACTACACTAAGCGAATAATAGGATGTAGTGGTTGTAAAAAGGACTAGAATTTTTTACAATAAGCCAAGTGATACAGACCCAAAATCCATGCTTTTCTTTTGCATTATTTGGTATAAAAGTCATTGTAAAATTAATTTCCCTTGATTATTTGGAAACTTATTAGATCTTATAAAAATCCCCAATTACCATGCAAATTTATTTGGTGCAAGGTGCACCTCAAGGTCCATGTCATAGTATTGTCATTTAAGAGAAGGGGGTGTAAAAACCCTACTATATAATGCACATTTACTTTTGGATGAACACTTAAAATCATCTCAAATGATGTATATTGATGGATTCCAAAAATACCAAGTAACCTTGTCAGTTTAGGATCTAAGGGTAATTAATTAGTTGGTCTTATCCTAGTTTAAAGTCTTGTGCAGAGTCAAAAACTTGGTGTAAACAAACAATCCAAACCAAACACATAGTCAAAATTTTCCTTTGAACAAAGAGGCATTATGCTACCTATGTGAGATCATCAATTTTCCTTGTTCAAAAGTTCATCAAAATCTTGAGAGTCATATCATCCACTTTGGCACAGTTATGATGCCCAATTACATCTAGACCTTTACCAAAGTTGTTTAAGTCCTTCACTTATAATCTAGATTCAAAATTACACCTTTACAAGTTCATAAGATTTATGTGTTAAGTGGATTCACCATTTGCACTAAAATTGAGGGAACTTAGGTTTAATTTCCAATTTAAGTTGAAGGCCATTTAAGACTCATAATCATTATCATCACTTAATAGACTTAAGCCATTTTGTGTTAAACCCTTGCACTTTGAGTCTATACACCACCATATTTTGAGTCAAAGAAGGTAGTGTTATGTTGTCAAAATTGTGAGAAAGCATCTTTTCCTTAGAGAGTTTTTGAAATAAACCTTTTTATCACACCTTCATAGGTAGTATAGCGTCGTTACGCTACCTAAAACATTTTGAATATTATTTCATAGATCTTCTTGCATAGGGTTCAAATTTGTTCCTACATTTTTAGACTAATCCAAGTGTACTTTTGTGATCTTTTGGCTAAAATAGTTATACTGTTCTCTTTTGTCCAGCTTGTTTTTTAAAAGAGCCAAGTTTTATACCATTTTTTTTGGGAAAATAAACTACTGCTAAAGTGCCTTTTGTTTCATACCTTATACCTAGTTGACCAATTTCATGTCCAAGAATTGAATGCCTGGTGTTTGTTAGAAGTGTTTCAAATCCATTAGATTAAAACTTTCATATATTTTCAAAGTCTATCTTTTGACACCATTTGGCCAAGAGTCCTAGCATATGCCTTGTTTGAGCCTAGCTTTTGACATCGTGTTTGGCCAAAAGACCTAGCAACTTTTAAATTCCTAGATTAGACTAATTTGAAACACTTCAACCTTAGAGTTTGGCATTTTGATTTTAGGTTCATTTACTTGCTTATATTTGTGTGAATAGTGAAATTTTAGATACTTCACGCTAGTTTTTTTCCTCATAAAAAATTTCATAAACCTTTTGATCCTTTTGACAAATCTAGACCAAGTTGGGACATCATCTATTTTATATATTATATTCTTTTTTAGAGTTTGTATAACTCCTTGGCATTTTATCATAAATCATTGACTATGGATCCCAATATGTATTCCTACAATCGTAGTGGACTCATGTATAATCCATGGATTAGTAATGTGGTTACAGAAGAAGAAATGGTGCAAGACCCCTATGCAGATAATATTTCTTATGAAATGGATTCTTATCCCTCTTATAATACTCAATTAGGGGCACAAAGCCAAGATCCACTGGCTAACTATTTTTTTAACACACCACCTTACATATAATAAGACCAATATCAAATCATGCAATACCTAGCTACAATACCCATGGTGGATGATCTAGTTCTTCAATAATCATATTCTACTAATACATCTTCCATGTATGATCCATTTTTCATTGAAAAACATTTGTTAGAAAACAAGGATGAAATTTTGGTTAGAGCTATTAAGGTAGGGGCCAAGTTTCCAGCAAACCCCCCATGAAAATTTACCAAGTCTAGTAAGAGTGCCCCATAATATCATTTATGATCAACATGCTTTTTCTATCAATCCTATGTCTCTAGTCTAAACAATGTACCAAGATATTAATATATCTAATTGAATCAAAAACATCATGGAAGATCACTTTAACCAAATGCAAACAACATATCAAACCTACCTGAATCTAACACGTGATTTCAATCAGATGAACATGGTAAGTAAGCCTCTTATTGACCTAGTTCCTTCAACAAGAGTGTTGATCGAGTTAACTGAACAAGAGAATCTAAGTTTTGACCCATTCATACAAATTTCTGCAATAGATAACTTGATGCATATGATCATTATTGAAGAAGTGTCTTTAGAATCTACACTAAATAGTGAGCCAAACATAGTAGATAATGTGTAAATAATGTCCAGTATTGATCAAAGTGCTACTAATTCACAAACAACTAGCCAACAACATGTGCCTATAGTTAATCCCATGAGTAGATAATCATACCAAGGAGTAGGGGTTTCTAAACCCTAGCCTCAACCAACTTCTTCCTTGAGTGTACAACCTATAGGGTCAGGTAATCAAACAATGGCCAATGCCATACCTCAATGATAGAATGTGACGAATCCTACTCCCCCTCAACAAGTAATGAGTAGTTTTCCATAGCAACAAGCATAATCTAGTATATAAATTCAACAAAGGACAAATACATTTCCACCTTAATCAAGGGAAATAAATGTTCCATCCTGCCAGGTAATGGTAAACATACCTCTTTAGTCATATAATAATATGTTAATCCAAAATAAAGCAATGACTAGTCAACAGCATGCAAATATTGATCAATGATAGATCTCGAATATATAACCTAATTTCACTTCCTCATAGGGATTCATGAAAAAAATAGGTCCTCATGTTTCTTAGGTACCTACTAGACAACCATTGGTTTAAAATGTGCCACAAATCTAGAGACAGGGTCTTGGTCCATGAGTTCCCACTCAATAGCAAGGTTTGATTAGTCAGCAACATGTCCCTTTTCAACCATAGAAGTCATAGTATAATTATATCCCTCCATCCTAACCATAAAATCCCCCAGGTCAAACCTTTATCACCAACCTAAACCAGAATATCACACAACCAAATGTGCAATTTTAAATACATCCTAATCCACGTGTGCATATTCCTGGTCCATTCCCCAACCAAACCAATATACCCCAACAAGTATATCCATCATACCTTGGTCAAAGTGTTCCACTTGTGATCTCCCAACCATATATCCAAACCCAAATTCTCCCTCAAACCAATATTCCATCCAGTTTCCTATCCTAAGAATTGTAACAGATGAAGGATGCAATTGCTACCGTTTAGGCTGGGAAGCAAACCAAAAATTTCAAATTGGATGACATATGTTCCTATCCATTCAACATGGAGTATTTGTAAATACCATTTCCTCCAGAATATAAACCACCAAAATTCAATAAATATAAAAGGTAAGGTGATCCTAAGGCTCATTTGACCGAATTCTTTATCGCATGTCAACCAGTGTCATATAGTGACATATACCTTTTGTTGTTATTTCTAAGGAGCTTGGATGGACAAGCCTTGGAATGTTTTCTAAATTTTCCCAAAAATTCAATAATAGATTTTGATGATCTTTCTAATAAGTTTGTGTAGCACTTTTCCTATAATATCAAGCATGAGATTTCATTAGTGGACTTAATACAAGAAAAGCAAAAAGTTGGGGAGAGATTTGTGAGTTATTTATAGTGATAGAGAGCCCCTTGTAAGCTATTTCACCTATATTTTACTAGATAAACAATTATCCATTATGTTTACCAAAAAATTGCATAGTGAGATAGCTTATCATCTAGAATTGCAATATGCACATACATTTAAGGAGATCATTGATAAAGGTTTGTTGATTGAGAGGGCACTCATCAATAAAGGATTAATCAAACTTAATTCAACTAATAAAAATCAAGGTACCAATCACGTAAATGACCAACATCTTATCTAATCGTAAGCATCATAACCGGCACAGGCCAATAATCATAAAAGACTAAAGCATTTCAACCACAATAGGAATGTTGTGGGAAATGGAGTAACCAAATCTCATCATGTGTAAATGGTGAAAATATCATATACACCACATTTTTAGATTACTCCTACCCAAAAACCTCTCTAACCAATATTGAAAGCACAATAACCAAAACCTACATAATAAATACAATAGCCATTACCATTGCAAAACCCTCCTTCAGAAGAACCATCCCTACATGTCATGTCTTTAGTGACCTAGGAGAACCTATTAAGTTTATATTTTTCAAGCTTTCTACCAATAATTTGATTACTTATCCCATACCAAAATATTATCTACAAGGCATTACTTATCTTGATTCGTACCATGAAAACAATTTCTATGACTATCATCAGGTCAATGGGTATAATCTATGAAGATGTGTCCAAATCAAGAATTTAATCAAGAATATGTTGGAGAATGGGGAGATAAAATTGGATATTGGTGCTTCCACTTCCAATAAAACTCTTGGTATCTATCAAAACCCCTTTCCATAACATAATAATCAATAGTAGCAGAATAATCAACAATAACAATAATAGCCAGTGCATCAACAAAATCAATAGTATCAAAATCAAAGGATGAACTAGCAGAACCAAAAAAATTATTAGCAGAACTAACAATGATATAAAAATGGATAAAACCAAGGTCCTAATGGTAAAAACCAACAAACCTACCATGCATTTGCACATGATTACAATAGGGTTGTAGGTCATATTATAGGGGGTAGTGTTAATATCATGTCCATTAATCCTAAACCAAGTACTAATCAACTTATACCATTACCAAAAAATAATATTCAACCAAATCACATTGATAATCCTTCTTTGACTTGGGAGTACATACAAGTAAACCAACAAAGTAGGACTTCCCCTTTTGGATCTTATAGTGATAACTTGTCCTTACCATATGACCACATGCAAGTGCACCAGCAACTGAGACTTGTCATGTTTGGTCCCACACCATTTCCAACATCAATTAACAATAATGGTCTAATATTTAATCCCAATTTTGTAATCATAACTTAGAGGTCAAAGATTGCTATCCCAAGCCCATAACCATCTGCCACTTTGCCTATCATCCAACCAACCATTCAGCCTCATAATAAACCCTTCACTATTAACCAAGATAGGAAATTTTATATTATGAAACAATTATAGAAGACACCAACACAGATTTCTATCTTGGAGTTGCTACAAATGTCAATAATCCACAAAAACATCTTGAATGATTTTTTGTTCTAATCCACTACTGCTAGTGACATATTCCTTGATAAATTTCAAGCTTTGGTTAGACACCTAGCTCCAGCCCAATAAGTCACATTCAACCAAAGTGATATTTCTCCCTTTGGCCCACTCCATAACAACCCATTGTACATAAAATTTTGTATAAAGTGACATAAATTGAAACATGTCCTTATCAACAATGGATCTAGCCTCACATAGTGTCTCTAAATCTTATCAAACTTCTTGGGTACATAATGGCAGATCTTTAGCCAAAAATAATAACTATCAACTCCTATGATAATCAAGAAAGAGAATCACAAGGCACCATTAGTTTTTAAGTTATTATTGGGCCTTTGACCCATGATAGAATTTTCCATGTGCTTGATCTTGAGTTATCATACAACATGCTTCTAGGCAAGCCTTGGTTACATGAGATTTGTGTAGTCCTATTAATGTTGCACCAATGTATCAAGTTTTCCTACTCAAGGATGGAAGTGAATATTCTAGGATATTTACACCCATATGAGCACTGCAAGCATCTTGAGGTTAAATTTCAAAGCTATAATTATCAATACAATCTGAATCCAAGTTCTAAGTAGAATAAAGGAAAAGCTATACTTATTGATCCTTCACTGGATAATTGCATATATCCTAATGCCTTAGATTCCCTTTCCCACATTCCACCTCATGATGCTTCTAATCATTTCACCATTTCATATAATGGACCAAGAAAGTATGTGACCCATGATACATTTCATATTTCCAATATTCTTTAGAATCTAAAAACCTTTGGGTGACATAAAGTCACCCCACATTTGCATTGGCAACAAAAGAACAAAGATAAGGGACCTATCACATTTGTACCAACATCTGGCCTAGAACTTAACCCTATTGAAGGGGATGAATCATGGCTATACAACAACAACCAAGCTGATTGTTATAAAAGTGCCAAGTATCCTATTCCTAATAGGATCATGGATCATCACAATTATAAAGGAAGAGGCCTTAGACCGAATCAGTAATGAACCATTGAGCCAATTTCCATGACTAAGTATGAAAGACCTTATAGACTTGGATTTAAATTTCCTGGGGGTGACCCCAGATATCATATTCAAACTCCATCACCAATGACTAGTGATGATGATATTGATAATGAAGTAGAGTCTAATCATAGCCTCACCTTTGATGACATAGCTAAAACCAATATGTTTGATAATAATGTCATTTATACCCTTACCTTGGCCATTCATCACAACCATTTATAATTATATTATCCCCAATTGATAGACTAAGACCAACAAGAATCCATTCGACTAAGTAATGATTTCTAGAATGATGAGGCATTCTATGACTTCTTGGGCCTTAGAGACAATGTTCCATTGGGAGATCACAAATATAGGTTATCAATCACATTGGATCCTACAACCTATTTTAGAGAGAGAGTGAACACCCTTAGCCAAAAATAAATAAGTAAACCATTGAGGTCCCAAAGTGAAAACCTCTTTGAGGTGCCTTTTGACCAAGGAAAAAGTAAAGATAAAGGCTAGTCTAGTGGTCAAAACCTATTTTAGGTACCATTAGATGAGGGTGTTCATTCTTCTTTGAATTTAGACCAGGAAACCACTAATGATGAACTTGATTGTAGATCTGAGTTTTGTTTTGATAAACAATAAGTATTTGATCAAATTCTCTAAGAATTTTTGACTATTTTTGTTACATGGCTAGATCTCCCATTATGGGATTTATATTCATCATGCCTAGGAGAAGTTGAAGATCAATTCCTAATAGAGGACCCTGACATCGTTCAATAGTTCAAGTCACTACCTACTATCCTAGAAGATGGTTCGACCCTTCTAGTTGAGGATATAATAGAGGAAAATATCGAGACTCCATCAGACCTAAAATGGATAAAATTAGGAGCATATCTCACAAAGGAGGAATGCAACATATTTGTAGCTCTATTGAGAGAGTTTATGGATATTTTTGTATGGGCCTATTCTAACATGCCAGATGTAGACCCTACCTTGGTTCCACACCCCCTTTTAGTTAATCATGATGCCAAACTAGTAAAACAAAATCTGCATAAGATGCATCTTTGCATTGATGTATTAGTAAATAAAGAGTTGGATAAACTCTTAGAATTAGGATGTATCCAATCCATTGACTACTCAGAATGGATCTCTAATGTGGTACCTGTTAGTAAAAAACTTGAAGGGATTTGAATTTGTACCAATTTTTGAGACATCAACAAAGCTTGTCCCAAAGATGATTTTCCCTTGCCTAATATAGACATGATCATCAACTCCATGGCTGGTTATGAAATGCTTTCACTCATGGATGGATTTTTAGGATACAAACAGATCAAAATAGCACTAGAAGACCAACATAAAACAATGTTTACCACTCCATGGAGAAGATTTTGTCATCAAGTGATGTCATTTGGTCTTAAAAATGTTGGAAATACATATCAAAGGTCCATGACTATCATATTTCATGATATGATGAATGATATTGTTGAAGACTATGTTGATGACATATTAGGAAAATCTAAAACCAGGGCTGACTATCTAGCAGTGCTACATAAGATATTTGAAAGACTATGAGAATACAAAGTTAGACTAAATCCAAATAAATGTGTGTTCAGTGTAACCTCAGGGAAATTACTTGGATTCATCATGTCTCATAAAGGTATTAAATTTGATCTGGCTAAATTCCATGCTATAACTAAGATGCCACCACCAACCAATTTCAAGCAACTCCATAGTTTATAAGTTAAGATCTAGTCAATTCTATGTTTCATCTCAAAATTAGCAAATAAGTGCCATCCATTTACACACATTTTAAATAAAGGATTTGTATTTCACTAGGATGATCACTGCCAAATAGCTTTTCAATAGCTTAAGCACTATCTTGTCAATCTACCTATTTTATTAACTCCTATGCTAGGAAATTCATTCTTGTTATACTTATCAACTATCGACCATGCTCTAGGGGCACTCTTGGCTCAACATGATGACAAAAGAAAGGAGCATGTTGTATACTACCTAAGTCATACCTTGGTTATATATGAACATAATTATGCACCTATTGAAAAATCTTATCTAGCCATGGTTTTTGCAACTCAAAAACTGCATCATTACATGTTGAATAATAAACTATGGTTATTTCAAAAGTAGATCCACTCAAGTATCTACTATATAAAACAACTTTGCAAGGTAGAATGGATAAATGGATCATTCTTCTCAATGAGTCTAGCATAGAGTATTTCAATCAACAAGGCAATCAAAGGACAAGTTATTACAAATTAGCTTGCTAAAGCACCTCTTACAGACACATAGCCACTCACATTTCAATTTCTTGATGAATTCATCATGACCATCATTGACACACCCCTTGAGGAGTAGCCCTAGATATTGTATTTTTATGATTCATTCACTACACATGGATTAGGGGTAGGCCTATTTTTTATTACACCATAGGGGGATCTAATCCCTAAATCATTTAGAATTATATTGCCTTATACAGACAATATGGCTAAGTATGATACACTTATTGTAGGTCTTTGACAAGAAGTGCAGTAGAATATAACTCATCTTTAAGTTTATCATGATTCTTAGTTAATCATCAATCAAGGCATAGATCATTTCAGACCAAACATGACAAGTTGGTTCCATATAAAGCCATGGTTGACACTATTAAACAATAAATTTCCAGCATTCAGTTATAAAGCCATGGTTGACACTATTAAACAATAAATTTCCAGCATTCAGTTTGATTATATACCAAGGGCTAGTAACAAAACTGTAGATGTCATGGCTACTATTGGCTCTCTGATTTGATAAATAAAAAAGGCTAGAGAGTATCAGTTCCTCATCAAAAATCTGTTAGCACTAGTGTATGAACCTTCAACCATTGCAATGATTTGTGATATTATTGGTCTTAATTCTATTTGGTAATCAAACCTTTACAACTACCTTCATGAACAAGTTTTACCACTTAACCTCTCTCAAAAATAAACCAAATCCTTCATTCATTATACTCTACTTGGATCCACTCTATGCCATCACAGTTTTGGTGTAACTTTACTTCATTATTTAAATTTGGTAGAGTCTACACTATCATTAAGGGAAGTTCATAAAGGAGTGTGTGGATCTCATTATAGTGGGGTAGTCCTATCCAAAAAGCTCTTACATACTAGTTATTAGTGGCCCACAATAGATGTAGATGCCACTGCATATGTTAAAAAGTGTGATAAATGTCAACGGTATGCTAATCTGTTTCATGCCCTAGCAAAAAATCTAAAATTGATGTTGACACCATGTCTATTTTCTACATGGGGAATTGACCTCATTGGGAAGATTAACCCCACTTCATCTGATGGGCATAAACATATCCTTATCGCTATTGAATATTTCACTAAGTGGGTCGAAGTTATACCCCTCACTTATGTGACTGGAAAACAAATTTACAAATTCATGTTTAACCATCTCATCTACTGCTATGGTATCCCCTCTAACATTAAATATAATAATGGAGGATCATTCAATTATAAAGATGTATATCAGCTATGTACTAAATATAACATCAGACAACTTTTTTCTACAGCATATTACCCTCAAGGTAATGGCCAAGCGGAGGCATCCAATAAAATAATTGTTAACATCCTAAAAAATATTATCAATGATGCCAGTCGTGATTGGTACCTCCAAATATTACCTACCCTTTAGGCATACCGTACCAATCATCGTACCGCCATAGGAGCCACTCTATACTCATTTGTTTATGGTATTGAAGCCATCTTTCCCATTAAGGTTAAATTGCCTTCACTATGAATCTCTTTCAATAATGTCTTGGATGATCATGACTATCAAGTATATCACCTATAAGAGTTGGATCTACTTGATGAAAAATGTAGAGCTGTGCTCATTAATCTTTAAGCATATCAGAATTGACTCAAAAGCCACTATAATTAGTGTGTTAAGTATAGAACATTTGAACTTGGTGATCTTTTTCTTAAATAAAACCAAAAGAATACCATGGCCAAGAAAAAACATAAAGGGAAATTCAAACTAAATTGGATAGGGTCTTTCATCATCACTGCAGATTATGGATCAAAAGCATATAGGCTTGCCACACTAGATAGTACCAAACTTCTAGAGCCAATGAATATAATTCATCTCAAGTGATACTATGCTTGAATGCTAAGGTGTATTATCTGTAAGGACCATTTTAGTTATACCATTTTATCATTATTCTTATTTTCACAAATACCATCCTTCTTCATCCTCTTTTCCATATCTACTTTATACTTCTGACCTATCAACCCAGTGTGTTCTAAAAACCTAGCCCATTTAACCTTGGTTTTTATCACTTGTTACATAGTTCAACATCGAAGCATCTGATCAATCATTAGTTAGTTCAAGTACTTAGATAAGGAGCATATCTTGGGATAGTGTGATATAAGTTTTGGTAGTTACATCCTTTGTTTGTTAATATTTTCTTACCATTAGTCTTGCTACTAATTATAACCACCTTTGGGCAAATTAGTACTATTGACCTATATCATTGTGTCCTAGTTATCACTAGCTATGGGCAAACTAGGGGCAATATTAAGCCTTGACATATCAACTTGCTAATTCTTATGCCATGTACCTTTTTACCAATTATGACTATTTTTTTTGAACTGGTTGCTGCACTAGTCAAATTCTTTTGCTAAAATGGTAGAACTATAATGACTTAAGGTCCTACTCTGGGACTATGTAGGTAGTACTCAATACTTGTTGAGGTCAACTCAGTCACCCTTTTCCCCATGTTCTCACTATTTTTTGAGAAACCTAAGCCACACTCTCATCCTTTTACAAGTAACCTTAGTTTGAACACTCTCACTATTTTACAAGATTGAACCATTTAGTGTCTCGTCATTCTTGATTGAGTTGAAATACTTCAAAATTTTCTAAAAACATTTGAAAAATCATTAGAAAATTAAAAAACATTGACCACTTCTTTGCCTTGAGGATTCTAGGAACCCTTGTTAAGCTACAAGAAAATCACTTGTCATTTAGTTTTCCCCATCCTTTTTAGCCTTTTTCTCTCATGCACTTGTTGTTTTACAAGACCATTCATATTATTCTATCACAACCATTCTATTTGTTTTCCTCAATTATCACATTCTTCCCATTCCCTAGAAGAACTACGTTTGGCCTAAAGTTTTTTATTAGATATTACATACATGGAACTATGTAGGTAGTATCCACTTACCTAGTGCATATGGAGACAACTCAGCCACCCCCTTCCTTTTCTTCTATTCCCCCATTTTGTTCATTTATTCAGTTGTCACCTATTTTCTAGGAACAATGTTTGTAGGGTTTATATTGCATTATTTGTTTGTTTATTTTTACTTATTTTATCTATTTGTTTACTTTTAGCACTATTTCCTTAATTCAATTTATGTGTTTTCATTAGGTGATTCCTTGTCCACACTTACACTTGAATCCATCCAAATTCATATGTTTACATTGTCATCATGGTTTCTATCATTGGTGCATTATTTTTTATTGAGTATTGGATTACAGGTGTTGGTCTTTATGCATATTTTAGACAAGTTTTCATGATGTTATACCATGATGCCTACCGACACATGCTACAACAAACTTTAGATTTAATAAGTCTATTCAGCAAATGGTGGCCTCTCTTCAGCATCAGCATATCAGCTCACTCTCAATCATATCCCAAATAGAGTAATTAACCATGAAAGAATTTCAACCTTTATTAGCATGAATGAGCATCTCCCTCTTAGTAGGTTGTTCTAATTCATCATTACCCTCTATTTTAAGTTATCATCATCTTCAGCCAAGTTTATCATGTTTTCCATAATTGGGGTCCAATGATTATAACTGCCTATGGGAAAATCATTGCATCCCACCTACATTTCTCAATGATTATGACTACCTTTGGGCAAATCATTGTGTTGTCATCACTTTAATTTTTCTACCTATACAGGGGCATGTTATTATCTTGTTTGTCTATCCTAATTGGGCTATCTCCATCTTCTCAATGATTATAACTACCTTTGGGAAAATCATTGTGTTATCATACCACGTTGCCACTATCAAGGTACAATACTTATAACCACCTTTGGGGAAACCATTGTATACAATTCCACTTGTAATCTCAATGATTTTGACTACTTTTTTAAGATCATTGATTTTTCACCCCTCATGTCATGTCTTTCTTTGGTCCCCTCATGTCATGTCTTTCTTTCTGAAGGAATGTTTTCTAACCTACTTGTGCCAACTGGTCCTTCAATGGGGCATCATATAGTTAGTTTATCATTATTGTAGTTGTAGGCATACAATCCATTTCTTATTATTTGAGAAGACATTACTTTGTCTATGGTTTGAAATGCTTTTCCAAATAGGGGCAAACTATAGACACCTAAATTTGGCCACCAATAACCTCTAACCAAGCTTTTGGCCAATTTCTACTTAAAATACACAATTTGGATTTAAAACACTAAAATACATTAAATGAGTTGAAATTGATATATTAAAGTGCCTATTTTGGCTAGGGTATCCCTAAATGGGGCAATGTAATTTATGGACCAGCTAACTTTGATCAGATCATTCTGAGTCAAAACACCAATTTTGTACCTAGGTGCTCTAGATTGCTCTTTACTATCAAATCTATTGCACAAGACACATGCCTTTGTTATTTTTTGTTAGTAAAATCCTAAATGGAATAACAGATCCAATGCATTTGATATTAACTTCCAATTTAAATCCAGTCAAATTTTGGACCAATAACAAGGCATTATGATCAATTTGGGTAATTTGTGCACAAAGTGCTTAATCATGCTTAAGAGATAATTAACATAAATCAAAGCATAATTAAAAATTCCATGGAAAATTGTTGAATAATTTGTTTTGGAAATGAATATTTAATATCTACATCATCATCTGACCTCATTTTTTGGGAAGACATCCCTAAGCCATAAATACTAGGATTCATGCCTCCCATGCCTCATCAATGCCTTCCATGATGCCTTTCATGTCTCTTAATTGCTCCTCTATCCCAAATATTGATGAGACTATTTATCAATTTTAATTACAAAAATTTAATTAATCCTCAACCACACATTTAAATCTTAGGATAGATGGTTCAGGTTGATTCTAGACATTTGCAAAAATCTATAAATAGAGAGGCCATAAACATCATTTCTAAGACTTAAGAATGTAAATTTATAATGTAGGATTGGTTATAAAAGCTTCATGAAACTAGTGTTACCATATCAAATTGATTCCAAGCCAAGCTAAACCACAAGCCAAAGGTGCCAAAGAAAGATGGAGGTATCCAAGCTTCCATTGCCAAGGACTTCATGAGCACAAAATCTAGTAAGCCACTACTACAAAGGCATTTGGAGCATCCAAGGAAGGTGAAGGAATTCTTGTGTTTTA